>JAUKPT010005020.1:0-10715 GCA_032273505.1 Nanomia bijuga
GGAAGTCTTTAAGGTAAGCCGTTTAACACAAACATAGGTAACTTGAAAATTACTGAGAGTAGAGATGCTATTCATATTTACATGCTGTAAAAAGCACATGATCAAAAATATAAAAGCGACTGACTTATTGACTCTAATAGCAAAAAGTATGAAAGGCCCATATTTTCCCCAATACCCGGGATACCAATACCGGGATTATTTTCAATTCCCGTCTATCTCAAATTTGTTTCTCTCGAATGACCTACACATAAAATTAATTTTAAGGCGAAATATGAATTAGTTTTTTAAGATTTTCGGGCCACACCTAGCCAAGTTAATACTTTTTCAGTAGAAATCAGTAAAACAATCTAAAAAGAATTTTAAAGGCTATTTCGAGACTCTTCACAGGCGGGTTGACTTTTTGTGAAACAACCTTTATAGTGTTTCCCTTTTAACAAATGGTTGATTAATTTTGCTTATTTGTAATTCTTTTTGGTCAAATTGTGATTACAATAAGATAGATTTTGAGGCTGAAGTAATTTTATAAAATTGATTCTTTCCAGGAGTAACGTAATCTAAACTTTTTTTTATCGATTACTAGCAAGGTGTATAATATATTTTAAGGTAGCGCTAGATGTTACGATCACAGGTAAGTAACATAAATATGAAATGCATTGGTAGATTTGACGTATGAATACTTGCTATTTGTTTTAGGGACGATGTACAGATACGTTGTTCTCAAATGAGATGTGTCTACGACAAATCTTGTAAAACACGACTGAATTATTAAACATTTGAAGGAAGAATAAAAAAAAACGAGGACCAAAATGAAACGTTATCGCTACCTATTTCTCATCTCTTTCGTCAACTTTATATATTACTTCGAGATCGTTGGCTTCCGAATGCTTCTCTTCCCTCATCTAGTAAACGAGATCAACAAAGACACAGCTCAAAGAGATTTCGCCATCGGTCAATGTCTCTACCGCACCGTGCCTTTATTAACGAACTTTTTCGCCGGTATCATTGTCGACCGGACCGGTATGTCACGTGGAATGCTTTTTATTTACATAGTAACCAAAATGGTGTACCTGGCTGTGTATATAATCACTAAAGACATTCATTTGATAATGACGGTGCTAATAGCGGCGGGGTTCACAAATGGTATTCAAGCGATATCGATCGGTGAAATTAAACGAAATGTAGATGAGAACCAGCTTGACAGGTGGTTAAACATGGTTATGATGATGTCATGCGTGGGTGGTTTAACCGCTGGTCTTATCCATCTCCTTCCGGACTCGTTCACAATAACCATCAACATAGTGAATATCAATCAAGACACGCTGGTTTTCTTTGTAATAGAACTCGTATACCTCTTCTACCTGCCGTTGTATGTCGTGATAAGTAAACCCCCGCCTACAGATCAAGCTGTTTATGGCCTCATCACTGAAGACAACGATAGCGAACCAATGAATGACAAGGAAATCGATCACGTGGTCACAAAAGCACGTGTCTCATCGTCGTGTAAGGTCATTGCAACCAGTTTTCTGTACAGCTTTAACGTCGCACTTGTATGGGAGCTGGGCGCGTTTTCGTGCGTCGAGTACTCGAAGAAACTTCAACTGCCCCATTACGTTTCTGGTCTGTTTTTTACATTTCGGTATTTACTCGCAGGGTTGTTCAATCGAATTTTCTCGCATTATCTCTCTAAAACGAGTTCGTCAGATTTATTAACAGCTTTTATCTCCATACGGGAGTTATGTTTAGTTCTAATGATTATATCAACTCTTTGCAGTAATCTTTCTTTGAGTATAACACTTTTTGCAGTATCAAATGTGTTTTTATCCATCATGCATTTCTTTGATCAATCCACAGTTCAGAAAATATTATGGAGATACAATAAGAATATCTCCCTCATGGCAATATTGATATCGTCAGCTAAGAGTGCTGGTTACATGTTTGCTTTCACTATTCCGTTGTGTTTCAACTTTATTGAGTTGATTCAATGTATGACGTTTGTTTTATTAGCATGTAATCATGTACTGTTTGTAAACACTGCCATGGTGTAAAAGAGAGTACTTATCATATACGTATACTCTTAGTGTTAAGGTTTCGCAAGTATCCTAAGCAAGTTAGAACCCGCTAGAAAGGAGAAGAATTTTTTTAGAAATTCAGCAGTATTTCTAACAAAAATCTTCCCCGTTCTAACGGGTTCTAACTTGCTTTGGATGCTTGCGGAATTTTTAGTCACAATAGTCACGTTAAGTATCCAGGTGAGAACCAGCCTTTAGCAACTAGGCCCTGGTCTAATCGACGGCGAATATTAAAGAAAAAGCATCTTTTGTTCTGGTTCCTATTGTTTCGCGATAAATTATAATTATGCTCTAATCATGCTTCAAACATTTTGCAGTAAACCAATCAGAAAGCTCTGTCTTGGCCAATTGACTGTCGAGTGAAATTTAAAATTTGAGATTAAATGACTAAAGTTGACTTCTAAGAATTTAAGCGGATAATCTATCAACAAAAAAAAAACGATTAATCGGAGGATTTTCAATGGGGCTATCCCTTTTGCGTCCCCTTGGATCCGCCAACTTCGTTTTTTACTGATTTTTGGTTTGTACGTTCTAAACTATTAACTCATTCAATTTTGAAAGTTCCAGATGAAAATCTTTATTCGTTCTTAAGTTAAGGTTATATTAAAAATTTTCATCTCTTACCAACTGAGATGTGACATCTCTCTACTCTTTTTTAATTCTTTTTGATTGACGTGTCATTTCTTATCAACAGATTTGTTTAAATTTTAGTTTGACGTCAATAAATGTAAAGAATGATGCAGCGAGATGTTGTAGAACGAAAATAATTTTCTCTCTTATCAAATCATCAGCATTATGTATTCGTGGCTCAAGAACTTTTCGTGACGATATCTGTTCAGTTTCATCTACTGATATTGCACTTATCAATCAGATATCTGGAGAGTAAAACACTTCTTTTTTTGTATATATATATATAATTTTATAACTTTCTCCCACTTTTTTTGTGACATTTGTTTTCTTCTTTTTATTTTCTCACTATGTATGTTAATTTCTTTTTCAAAAATAAATAAGTAAATAAATAAATAAATGCAAAGAATCCATTTCGATGACAAATAAATGCATCAAAGGATAGAAAATGTTTTTTGATATCGTCCTTTCGTTTCCATTGTTCTGTTGGGCGCTCTGATGACTTTTAGGGGTCATTCAAAAAGGACGTCACAGGGAGAGGAGGGTCACCCAAAATGTTGACAATTGGTGACATAGAGGGGAGATTGTTAACACTTTTTTGCATTTTGTTGTCATTTCTGTTATTCTAATATTCTTAAATCCCTCACGGGTTTTTGGTACTTGATCTTTTTTAAAAACAAGTTGTGACTTTCCACCTGAAAACCGGTGACATAAGGGGAAGAGGGTGCAGAAATTGCCATATTGCGGTGACGTTCTTTTTGAATGGCCCCTTGATAACACATGCTGTATAGATAAGGGCCTTTGATTTATTTTTTGTTAAAGGTACTGGGGAGAGGTTGGCATCGGTTGGAGTCTGTTGAATTCAAAATGAGAATGGTCTATATTATTTTACTTTAATAAGAATAATCAAGATGAAAATGTGAAAAAAGTTAAGAATATGCTAAGAATACGTCATCTTGAATTTTCCTTAAGAATAATGTTTATCTTTTACATGATGTGAAATTTTGTCAGCAAACAATAAAAAGAAAATGGTTAAAGCGAACATTAAATTATTTTGCAAAAATATTTTGGTAATGAATAAGCAGCTCATGAAAAAGCGCCGCATCGAAAAAATTGAGTTTTGAATAAGCGCCGCGGCGCTTAACCGAGGATTTACGATACCAGTTATTTGGCCTGTTAAACTTTGCACTGATGGCTTGAGTAGTAATATTACGTTAAAATCGTGTAATATAAGAAAAGAGTACAAAACTTTATGTAGGTCAAAAAATTCATGCCCTTTCATGGCCTTTCATGACCCTTTTTCCATTGCAATACTTTTGAATATATAACTTAGAGGGGTGTGTTTGTCAATAGAAAATGCATTCAAAGAATATACTTGTCAGAAAATAAAAGCAAATTTCATTCCTTGAATTATCACGATCAACCTAAATTTACTTATAAACAGAACCAGGAAACAGGAAACAGGATAATCGACAGATTTTGATTAAATCAAACGTTTCGCAGTGGACCCGGGTTTGATCCCTCCTGGGTCTCCGTAAGTTCAACGTAAACGATAATGTTTCCTTGAGATGCGTTAAATTTGCAGATGTATTCCGTTAATTGTTAAATGTTATGTATGTGTGGTAACCGTTGATCATCCCCGTTAGTAGCGCTGTATACTGCCTCTATCGAGAATGTCTGTGTAAATGGTTAAAAATCATAAAAACTCGACACAGCTTATCAAAACCTGTGAGACATACCCTTAAAATCCTGGGAATATTTTAGTACGTTTTTCACGAGGTCTTTCATATAATTCAAATAAGAAAAATCCGTTTTATCGTGGCGGAAACTCCTTCTCCCAAGATATCGATCAAGACATCTTTACAAGTAATAGATTTTTGCGATTTAATTTCGCGAATCCGAGGATAAAAATTCGCGAATTTTGCTGAATTTAATCTCGCAAATTGGCAAATATCTTGCCTGGAAGAAGCTCGAAAAAGAGGGAAAACGCAACGTTGTGGAAATGACCAATTTTGACGTGTCTAAAATTCGCGATTTTAAATTCCACGAAAGTTACTTTTGCGAAAATTTCTTCTACCAAAAACGTCACTCCTCAAGATATCTTACAGGCCTAATTATAACGAAATCAAGGTCCCGTTTGCGAAGCTCCTTCCGTCAACGAGGAGAGTAATCTTAAAGGGGGAGGACTATTAAAGAGGGGAGGAGATCATCACCCATTTTGGAGTTCTTCCCCACCTCTGGGAGTTTTTCCTCTCTTTAGGAGTCCCTCCCCTCTTTTCGAGTCCTTTCCTAGTTTACGCAAAAATAAACTTTGCGACCCATTCAGGCTGGTCGACAGTGATCTTTGATGTTCGATCAAAATGAATTTAGTCGGATCCAGTTGATCGACAGTTTTCATCTATTGTGTACAACTTGACTCCCCAAACTTGACCCACGTAAGAACAATATTATTCAATCCTATGTACTAGGAACAGTGGCGGATCTAGAGTGTCATTTTTGATAAGAACAATTCTTTTCTGGCAGGTTTTTATTATTCAAGACTAAGTAGACCCTTTTAATTGTTAAACTGGGTTCAAGATGAGGGCGAACACTCGGTTCTGGGGTATGTTCATCCAGTGCATTTCCAGTGTTTCAATTTTCAAATCTTCTCACAGCTTTTAGTAATTTTGAAGACTCTCAGAAATTGTACCAGATCTGCCACTGAGAAATGCAGTATAGACACACTACAATAGGTGAAAACTCGTGACAGGAGTAGCATAAATTGGATCTAAAAAATAATCCGTAGGATCTAATGTTGCCCGATTATTATCAATTTTTCTGTTATCATTTAACGTTGATCGGCCGTTTAAATTACCCCGGTTTTAAGCGCTGCATAGCATAAAATCGAAAAAAAAGCAACAAACTGGATTCAATTATTAAAATTGGATTAGGGAATCTTCACATACAATAGCAGCTCAAAAAATATGGCTGGTGGCCAAAAATGATTAAAGTTAATAAAGAAAGACTGTTATGTTAATCAAACAATATTAAGAGGTTTTGAGAGGTATCATTTTTACAAAATGGTTTGAATGAGAATTATAAACCGATGGTTTTTTTCACATGATATTTAAAGAAACAATTCTTTCTCATGATTTAGTGTTGAAAGACTTATGTAACTTAAGAATTTCCATAAGAAATTTCAAAAAAACCTGAAAAGGATTTAGCTGCTACTTTGTTTCTTATACCTTCCTAAAATGAATTATTTTATCTTCGACGCATCCAAACAGACTAGTCTCTTACCGTGTCTGCACAATGAATTATTATGCTCATGATATGTCTGAATACCTAGATTTGTTTCTCAAAAATAAAATATTATAGTATATCAAAAGTTGTTTTTCAAAAAGTAATTAAAAGGTTACCGGATCATTGCTTATGGTTTCTGCACTTATGATAGAACAGCCATTTACAAGCTCTTTACGTGCCTATCGAGGCAATGACTTAAGCCACACTACCAACTGTCTACTCAATTTCTTTCAAATGCAAAGGTCTATATATGGTCTACTGAATTAATTAATTAATTTAAGTAGGCCATGCCTCCTTCAACTCCCAATGGCCAATATATCGGCCCTCCGACAGAAAAGGGCTAAAGAAATGCACTTGAATAATTTCTTTGTGAACTATATTTACTTTAAGAGATCTCGTTGTTGACGCCGAGGCCTATTTGTTACTTCTCAAAGTTATCCCAAAATACATCATAATCGTACCATACTCGTACTTCGACAGAAAAGGTCAGAAAAGCAAGCGTAAGATATCATGAAAAGTGGAGAGCCAAAGACTATCCGTGGAGAACACCAGTAAAAAAAATAAGCGACCATACTCTCGACTATCGAATTAGCGGGCATGATGGAATAAACGTCCACCCTGAAAAATTTGCTCGAATTAATAAGCGTCCAGTATGTAAGAAGCGTCCACTCTGTAAAATTTTGGTAATTTTAAGTTGATTTTTTGTTGATTTTGTTGATATTGTTCACTTTTTTTCAAGAATTAATAAGCGTCCACGACCAAATAAGCGTGTCCAGGGAGGATTTGTTATTTGGGAAGAATAAGCGTCCATTCCCGCTTATTCGATAGTCGAGTGTACTCATACTTCAACAGAAAAGGTCAGAAAAGCAAGCGTAAGATATTATGAAAAGTGGAGAGCCAAAGACTATCAGTGGATAACACCATTAAAAACTTAAGCAACCATACTCATACTTCGACAGAAAAGGTCATATAAGCAAGCGTAAGATAATATGAAAAGTGGAGAACCAAAGACTATCCATGGAGAACACCAGTACAAAAATAAGCGACCATACTCATACTTGTACAGAAAAGATCAGAAAAGCAAGCGTAAGATAATTTGAAAAGTGGAGAACCAAAGACTATCCGTGGAGAACATTAGTAAAAAAAAATAAGCGACCATACTCATACTTCGACAGAAAAGGTCAGAAAATCAAGCGTAAGATATCATGAAAAGTGGAGAACCGAAGACTATCCATGGAGAACACCAGTAAAAAAATAAGAGACCATACTCATACTTCGACAGAAAAGGTCAGAAAAGCAAGCGTAAGATATCATGAAAAGTGGAAAACCAAAAACTATCCGTGCAAAACACCGGTACAAAAATAAGCGACCATACTCATACTTCGACAGAAAAGGTCAGATAAGCAAGCGTAAGATAATATGAAAGGTGGAGAACCAAAGACTATCCATGGAAAGCACCAGTAAAAAAATAAGCGACCATACTCATGCTTCGACAGAAAAGAACACAAAATAAAGCGTAAGATAATTTGAAAAGTGGAAAACCAAAGACTATCCGTGGAGAACGCCAGTAAAAAAATAAGCAACCACACTCATACTTCGACAGCAAAGAACACAAAAGAAAGCGTAAGATAATATGAAAAGTCGAGAACCAAAAACTATCCGTGGAGAACATCAGTAGAAAAATAAGACATCATACTCATACTTTGACAGAAAAGATCAGAAAAGCAAGCGTAAGATAATATGAAAAGTGGAGAGCCGAAGACTAATTCGTGCAGAATATCAGTAGAAATACAGAAACAAAGCTATCAAAGAAGTAAATAATTCGAAGCAAAGTTGATGCTTAAAATAGAAAATTTCTCATTCGAATACATTATTTCTTCTCTCCAACAGAGGACCTTGGACAGAGGACATTGAAGACCATAATTAGACAACTCTTCAAACCAATAGAAAGCCCCCATTTATCATCAATAAAGCATTATTGAAACAAAGACATAACTGCTTTAAAGTGTTTCAATGATAATGAGTAAACAGCATGTAATTTTGGAAGTCTCTTTTTATTTGAATGGATGTCAACGGACCTCAACAAGGTCACAATAAGTAAAACAGTACGCACTTAGAGGATCCGAAGAGATTTGTCCATGATATCAAAACATTGATTTTCATGCAGAATGAATTTACGAACATGTTTTGCACGAGGCTTCTGTGCAAATGATAATAAACGAATTTCTTAAAGACCTATTGAAACAAAAAAAGAAAAGGAAGCAATTTGTAGAAAAGATTGTCTGTAGCGGGTGAAAACAATTGATCAAATGTCACGCTTGGCCGAAATTATATTGGAAATTATTCAATAAAAATTTAAAAAAATAAAAAATATTTAGTACACGTCTGCGTTATATTGAAAAACCAAGGGACTGACTTTTGATTGGTTGAAAATTACATCATGACGATTCTGATTGGTTCATTTTAGAATGTCAATAATATTTTTGAAACTTTGAAATTTGCGTTGCAAAACAACCACTTTAAAATAAAAGACCAAAATCAAAAAGTAAAAAAATAATTTATTTTCGCATAGAATGTCTGTTCATAACCAAATTTCGTCCATTCGTTTATAATAAACTTCTAAAGAACATGCCTGTGATAAGTGTAAATGAAGAGAAAAATTAGTGCGGTTAGAATGATTATGATACGTTATTGATGTTTAGATAAGTGGTCTAAAAAGGCTAGACTCCAATCACCTGATAGTTTGAGGAAGTATATTAAGCAAATTCCGTAAACAAGCATGGCTGGTCTATTATGTATACCAATAAAATATAAAACCACGTTTTAAATTGAGCCTTATATTTCAGTAAAATTTCTTTACCATTCTCAGAGGACTTACAAAAAGAACTAACAATAAATAACGAATTGATTGATACATTGACGTCACAATGTCATGTCATCACGTGATAATGACTCACTCCACTGACGTCAGACGAAGAGTTTCAAAGATTTTGTAGATTTCAAACCATCGTTTAGTTCTGGCGCGAGTTTTTTAATCTAGAGGGCCTCGAGAAAACACAATTGAGACCAATCATGATTTTCAGCGACAGTGGTAGTGTTATCTCTGACAGTTTGACGAAGTTATCTCTGACGAATTGGATGAAAATTAATCATTGTTCTCAATGTTTAGAATACTATACATAATGTGAATATGATCACAAGCTATAAGATGGGAATAAATAGCAGAATTTTGATCACGTTTCGTACCGAGTTCGTTTGCTCGCGTCAAAAAGTTTTTATCTGTCTTGCCAACATAACTTTTATGAAAACCTGGACATTTGAACCTGTATATCACATTATATTTTAGATCATTAGTCACTTTGTCTTTGTTACAACAAAAATTATACTAAAAAGTCTAATTTACTGAATTTAAAAGGTCTTTTGTACAGTCTTTGAATTTAGCTTGCTATAGTGTCTTAGCGTCTGAAACTAAAAACCAATAAATAATAAGAGTATCCAGCATCGACTGAAAACGTGCAATGATTGACGTCCATTTATAAGTTATTGACATGGATATTGACATTTGATGAATGCATTTGACATTATAGGCAGAACAAAGAAGAAATTTACCTAGAAAACGAAGAAACTACAATTCAATATTCCTGCCTGTCGTCACTGATGACGTATTTCAATATTTTTGAAAAATGGTAGCTATAGTGTGTGTCAGAAAATTAAAAATAAGAACTTTAACTGGATATAATACAAGAAGATGATTTATATATCACAATGAAAAAATAGAAAAATAGAAAATAAAAAATGACTTAAAAAAGAGAGAGATCCTTTAAATGAATGTTCAAAATCTTTTGAAAATTAAATGCCTTTCTCGTGATTAAGCGCTTTCAAGGCTAATTAATTGTCCATTAATACTTTAGCTACCATAGCTACCACAGCTACCAAACCACAGACTACTAGAATACCTAGTATTCTAGTAGTCTGTGACCAAACATAGCAAACATTGAGATTAGTGACGTAACTCGGAAAGGAGTTACAGAGACCTTCAAAAGTGCGAAACGATAGAAATCGCTCAATTCTTCCCAATTTTTCTAATTTTGCGTTGTTGGCCAAAATATTTACCGTTGATAACATTTTTTAAGCTTAGATTGGCTCATTTAAGAAAATCTTAAGAACATGCCCAGGTTGAGCTGAGTGTAAGTCAACAAAACAAAATATTGTGGGTTGTTGAGTTAGTGTTTTTATAATATTGTTATCGATGTTTAGATGACTGATGTAAAAAGGCGAATTTACTGAATTTTGAAGATCCTTTGTACACTCTGAAAGGTAACTCGGAAAGGTGAATTGACATTTGTGACATTATAGGCAGAACAAAGAAGAAGTTGACGTAGAAAACCAAGAAAACTACAATTCAATTCCTGCCTGACGACACTGAAAACTACAATAGATTATCGGAAAAGATGTATTACTGAAAAGAAAAGTCTAAACAACAAAATCAAAAAAGTTCTTAAATCTCCGAGAAAACAATAACAATAATACTAGGGATCTTATTGCTTGATAATTACATCATCAAGTTTTCTATTGGTTTAATTCAAAATGTCATCATTTGGTGTTTTGTTAAAACATCTCAAAAAGGTTTTCATATTTTTTTAAAAGAAAATGTCTGTTAATAAAGGGGGGGGGGGGGTCGAGCATAGTATGTTAAAAAAAGATTAAAACCTTCGATTGAAAATGTAGCTCTCCAAT
>JAUKPT010005021.1:0-10714 GCA_032273505.1 Nanomia bijuga
AGATTAGGGCTTTCCTCCAACCCCATATTCTAGAAATCTGTCGGTGACATATTGGGCCTTATCTTAAGCTGGCCATGAAGAGCCCGAGTCGAGTGCACTTTTATTTTTAATGCGACACTCACCTCTACCATCCACGTACCCACCCAGTAAATATCTCACGACTTTGCTTAACTTACATGAATGGAAGTTTGGTGAAAGAAGACATGCGCGTTGGTATTACATTATGCAACTATCAACCAAGGTCATGTGGACAGTCATGTGCCGAATAAACTCATCTCGTCTTTCCTCGCCGATGACATGTGGTAAGGTAAGGTAAGGTAAGGTATGCACTTATGATGAAACAGTCGTGCATAACCGTAGGCTAATCCGCGGACTATAGCTCCATCTAGTGTTTCGTCAGGTATCAACTGACTACCCAATTTCCCTCCCGACGGACTTACAGCTTAACGATTGTAGTATCATACTTCAATTGATGTACAGTCACGTGCCGAATAAGCTCATGCTCGTCTATCCTCGCCACGTAGTGACCTATAGTAGTTAGTCCCAGAAAGTGTGGTACTGATTCACCGAGGATGGATTTTTTTTAGAAAAAGATGGAAGACAACTATTTCTTCGCGATGAGCATTGCGTCATGTTATATTTCTTCTTCAACAACAACAACGTATGCCCGATCAAATATAAATACTATAATAACATCCACTAAAAATCGTGGCTCGTAACTAATATCATTATCAAGACTATTTCATATGACAGAGAACGACTACAAGTGACTAAGGGATCATCTCAAAACTTGAGGTCAATTTAGGCCATAGATAGGTTATAAATGACAGCAAGTAGATTTTATTTTAATTGGCTGACTAAAAAATCTCACAGAAGTACTCGGTTTTAAGAAATTTTAAATGGACCAGACCAATATTGTTCTTCATGATGTCATTTCCCACCAATGAGACTTCCGAGACAAACTCTTGAAACTTTCATAACACACAAAGACAAAATGTTATGCAGAATAGAAGACATCATAACCGAAAAGACACAAAAAGGAGGGCCCCCCCCCCTTGAGTGGACCGCGACATTTTTCGACAAAATTTGTCGAAATTCGACATTATTCGACATTATTTGACAAAATCCGACTAAATTTGACATTATTCGACAAAATGCGACAAAATTCATCATTATTCGACAACATTCGGCAAAAATTCGACAAAATGTGACAAAATTCGACAATTTCCGACCAGATTCGACATTATTCGGCACAATGCGACTGCAGTCGCCGAGAATTGCGGTCCACCCTGGGGTGTGGGGGGGGGGGGGCGGACCTACACAATCATAGTTATTACAGCTTATCTCAAAAAGGCTTTTTGGAAGACCGCAAATGTTGACAGTTTTGAGATAATCCCTTTTAGCTTTTAGAGAATAAATTTTCAATATTTTTCCAGGTCAAGGTCCAGTCGTTTGTTGCATGAGGGATGTTGATTGTTTGGACGTATACTAAAATCAGAAACATTTTTCCGAGTTTTGTTTAATGTTTTCACGAGTCATAAGAGCCATGTAAATACACACAAAAACAAGCAAACACGAACATAAACACACGAACAAACGAACGCACAAACAAATAAACAGGAAACCGCGCGCAAGCAAAAATAATACACGCATGTTCACGCGCGCGCATGTAAAAAAAAATCGAGCATAAGATGAGGATGTTCAAGAAAAATGGAACGTGCGTGGTTACTATCAGTTGAATAAATATCGATACAAAGGCAACTAAATGATCATTATGAGCTATTCACTAGCACTAACGCAATGTCTACGAAAGGTAGTAAAATTACATCAGAAAGCGCTCTTATAAAATTGAATATTGAAATATGACTATATTAAAATCAAAATGATACTTTTTACGACTTTCTTTGTCACCATGCCTTTTTGGTATAAACTTATTAAAACGACCAAACGGTATTTGGCATAAATAGATAAAATACTTTATGGACATTATTCAAAATTTATTTTGGGATCTCCCTTTGTGTTGTCTCTAGGTTCCGTTTTTCTCAAACACCCTGCATTCTGGGTTTTGAATAAAGCAGGCAATTCTATATGTGAAATTCATGCTTTATTTTATCACCAAGATAGCGGATTCAAGCCGCAACACTAATGAAATTTTTCACCGCAACACACCTATCCCGCAATGACGTCACGTCCACGTGATCGCGAGTTTTAATCTTCTCAAAAATGACAAAATCAAAACAAACATTTTGAAATATGAAAGATTCGTATGAAGTTTGATATATAACTTACTTGATCCTTGAATGTAGTGATGAAAACCTATTTATTTGCTATTGTTTTTTCATCTAACAGCAGCTGGAAGATAGTTATTCTCCCTATTGGAAATATTTTACGCGAGAAATTACATATGACAATAGTGTATTTACATATCGGAATTCATTTTGTTCGGTGAACTCAATTTTGTTCACAAATGAATTAATTTCCGAACAACTAAGTTCGTTTTTATCTACGGCCAAAAGAGTCTCCTCGCGTGAAGCTATCACACATTAAAAATTCATAATTCATAATCTCCTTCTACCCTACAAAAGAGATGGGTAGAAAAAAGCGAAGAACAAAGAAAATGTATTCACATATCGAGTTCACTTAATGTTCACTTCACTTTGTGCATTCACAAATACGAGTTCGCAGATTAAAAATTCATCACGCTGTCTCTCTTCGCGAAGTGAGTACGTATATGTAAATACGGTCAATATGACAACTTCGCATGTATCTATCACCCTTATTAGCTTCGTAACGAGTGGATTAATAGATATAGAATGTTCTTCAAAAAAAAAGCATGTAATTCTATTTCATTAGGCCATGAGTACAAATACATATTGTCGTCTAAGGATACGTTGTTTCCATATTTCAGCGTATAATAGTATCGAAATTAACACCTTTTTTGTGCGTAGTATATAGATTTCACCAACTAAATGTACCAACAGAAAATCTTTGTTTGTTTGTTTGTTTGTTTTGTCATGTTTGAGAAGATTAAAACTCGCGATCACGTGGTCGTGACGTCATTGCGGAATAGAGGTGTATTGCACCTTTTTTTTGAAATACCCGGATCCATGTATACCAGATAGAAAGACAGAAATAGTCTTGATGTAGTAATTCATTTCCTCCTCGATGTGTATATAACTTAAAACAGAACAAAGAACAAAACCATGATTTAAGTACCAAAAAATGTAATGAAAAAATACCAAAAACAAAAATTTCTTGCTTCCTTTTGTGTATGTGTATGTACATGCCGGTGCATAAGTAAAGCTCAATGTCCTTTTTACCAGAATCAGTTAAGATATTCCACCGCCATCACTTCAACAAGGACAGAACTCAAATTTCTCTTGCTAGCTCAGAATAATGACAATAATAATAATTTTGTGGTTACCTTCTTTGCACATAATTGCTAATTCTAAGCCAAAAAAATCAATTGTTGATTGAAAAACAAAAAGAAAAAATTTAAAACAATATCAAAATTCTAAAACAAATTTATTAACTACTTAACGAAAAAGAATGAACAATACGGTAATTTCTCTAATTAAGTGTGACACATAAGATAATCATTTTCGAGGTACCGAACTAATAATTAGAGGAAGTCGCATTAATTTCTGCTATTGGAGAAAATGGGGGAAAACTATTTTCTACCCACAATATCATTTGAGGAAAATCCAATCTTTGCCCCACAAAAATAAAGGAGAATCACCAATAGGTAAAATGGAACCCGCATAAATAATTCCTTTGTGTACGCCAAAATAATTACTCACATTAATTAGAGGAAATATCAATCCATATCGCGATTAGTATTCACCCAATTTTCCCCTATATTATTGATAGAAATAAAAGGTTCCGCTTATTAGCCACTGACTAAATCACATGGAACTTCGAAAAGATTTATTTTGGCTTCATGTGGGTTTCCTCTGGAAGTTCTAACAATTCATAGTTGAAAATGACGCCATCAAAACTTAATCTTTAAGATTAGATGAGTCATCTGGTAAATTTGTTGGCCATTATGCTCTGTAGTCATACAATAATACATTTTATACATTCCTTCGATTTGAATATTCTACCTAATATTTTAGTTCAAGGTAAATAACAACAAAACTGGTGATTTCGTCAGCAGAGTAATAATTACCAAGTAGGATTTATACTATGAAGGGCTTATTAATCGTCTAATTTAAAATCAATTGCAAAAGTTCAAGAAAATGTTTTTTATTCTTTACGAGAAAAAAAGAAGTAAACACGCAATAAATGAAAAAGTCAACTTTTCAAATGTACAAAATATTTGATTACGACATTCTCTTTTTTTTGAGTGTACATATGTTTACATCTATTTTGTTTTCCTTTCGTTTTTATTAATCGAAAAGCTTATCAACTTTGGTAATTAATCTCTGACTGCACGTGAAATTGGAGAACTTTTGAAATCATGCTGCGCTTTTTACGATTCAGCAGAACTCAAAAGTGTGGCAAATTCAATCATTTTGATTGGTTACAGTAATGTCCCTGTGGGAATCTAATTAGTCAATTGTGAAACAGTTGACCATCCAACTGTACCTTTCAAAATAAACCAATCAAATCCTTTAAGATGTAATTCTTTAACCAATCAAATGATAGATCCAGCCAATTATTTTGAGACTGACAGCTGGACAATGATCATGGATCAAACGTCAAACAATTGTTAATGACATTCAGTTCAATCGTCGGCATTTCCTGAATCGTCATTGTCAGAATAATTATTATCCTCGTCGTCATCGTCGTCTTCATAATCGTCGTCATCGTACCAATCGTCGCCACATAGGTCAATGTTGTCGGAAGACGAACCGATGGGTTGGTGTTTTATACAATATTCTTCGACAGTTGACGGGATTTTGATTCCTTCTTTTTCAGCATCAGCACGTGATTTGGAAACTTGTTTACTAAAAGGGAGTAAAAGAAAATATATTTTTTCCAAATCCAGAGAGGAAGAATTTTTGGCAATAAGATAAAAATTCAAAGATTTACTTAGAAGATTTAAAAATACAGCTCCTCCATTAAATAAGTTCAAATTCATATGATCCATAACAAATAAATAAGTTTCTACTATACCTAATAATACTTTCATAGTCTTTATCCTTGCCTTTACTAAGTTGATATTTTCTATACATGATGGAAGCATCGACATTTGCAGGAGAGAAAGTGTTGGGTTCATTTAACATTGAAATAACACTGAGTAAAATAGTTCTAAAAATGAAGAGAATATAATTATCCAATTACAATAGCCATCATGATATGTTAATGTGTTAATCACGCATATCTCATTTAGTAATCAGATTTAAGTTGATATAGTTTGAACGAAATAGCATTTCTATCTCTTTAATTTAATGGTAGAAATAATCAAAATAAGATGCACTTCCCACATAAATGCGTTTTTTATTACCCCTGGTCAAGAAAAATACAACGTTTTTGGTCCCCTACTTTGCCAATTTTCCCGGTAACCATTCGTCCTAATCCTAACAACTTTACATTTTCGAGCTTCCCAAAGTTTGAGGTTTCCAATGGTGTTTTTTACTTTCTTTTATCTGTCAGTTCACAAGTTTAAAATTTTCATCTTCATTTTTTCCTCATTTCTTTTAATTTAAATAATTTTCTTATATTATCTGAACAAGTGCTCTAATGTGGCTTTCGGACAAAACAAAAAAGTGTCAAAAAATATTGAAAAATAGCTTCAAAAAAAATATTTATGTGGAAAATGCATCTTATTTTGATACTGAATATAAGCAGAGTACAAAGTTTCTGAATTTCCATTATCCTGCGCTTTTTTCACATTTTTTCACAACAGCTTTTATAACAAAATTTGAGAAAACAAATATAATTTTCAAACTTTGCCCCAAAGTAAAAAATATCAATTTATAATAGGACACAGGTCCAGCAAACATTCTGTCGGCCTAACAAAAAGATTTTAAGCCATTAGCCAATCCACATATTTTCCTCATCCAGGTTTTCTTCTATTTTATTTCTCCGGGGCCCCAGAGGTGTCACATCGGAAATTTTAGCAGTCACCAATTGTTATTGGTTGAATCCCTGCGCTAGAATTACCTTAACTTACCTAATATTCTGTGTTGGGTTCCATCTTTCTTGAGGTAATTCACCACTCTGTGGATCATCTATTGGTGGATGAAGAATTGAAATACAAACATCCCCCGACTAAAAAAGAAAGAAAATGTAGAAAGAATTACTCGAATTGAGCCAACATTTAAATCAATTCAGAAACCCCGTGATCAATTATCAATAAAGAATTTCTAAAGAATCATCAAGGTACAGTTCTGTCTCCAATCAGTAGACACCATTATTGAAAGAGGAAAGTATAAGTCGTCTTATAAAATGTATTTGATGAGGCTTGGACAAATTAAAGTTCAGTCAATAAAAAAAACATGAAAATAAATACAAATTAAAATACCTCATAAATATTGGGATGCCACATTTTCGTGGAGAATCGAAATGATGGTGGTGAATATGGGTAGTCTTGTGGAAAGGATATTTTCGCCTAAAAGTAAGTTAAGAAATGTAAATATATCAAATTCTCTTAAAATGAATCGAATCAGAACTGTGTTGATTAAATTAAAAGAAAATAGTTTTATAGTCCTCGCCACCCCCTAAAATTGAGATATAGTCTTTTGAGCTAAAATATAGGTGCCTGTTACAATAGTTGGGATTACAATAGAGTATATGAGAAGTATATTGTATGGGAAGATTTTTAAAAAGGGTCTAGATCAAAGCATTTTTCAAAAATTCTGCATAAGTAATAAGGGGATGGAGTTGGTAACCGTTAGACTAAATGCAGTTTTGCAGAAAATAACATTAGGGGCACCCATGACCACACTTAGTACTCACTAGTCTAACTGCAATTAACCTCAAACACCATTGACACCACCCCTTTTAGCTTATTCTGGATGCAATGAATCAGCGTAAATGTCATCAGACTTCAGATTGTAAAACCAACAAATTCTGATAGAGCACTATTGAAAAAAAGTGCTATTCAGGCCTAATATGGGCATATTTTCCAAAATTTTGGGAGAACCAGAATTTTCCTGAAAAAGTGACCAATATACATAAGGTTCCCTCATTACCCAAATTAACCCTCATTACTCGTAAAATTCTTGGAGCCGAGTTACTCGGAGACCCTATGACATGTGGTGTTATAACTGCTACATATTCCTAATTTTAAGGCAAACAATTAAGACAATTCAATTTAGACTAATTTGCCTGAAACTTGCAAAAGTAGACCAATCAGGGGGGATACAGTTGGTACACAGCACCTATTGCAGTTAGTAGCTGGTGTTCCCCTGCAGGAAAAACAATGTAATGCATTTAGTCTATATAGAGTTGATGAGTGGACCGCAACTTTTTTTCGACATTATTCAACAAAATTGGACAAAATTGGACAAAATTCAACAATTTTATTCATTATTCTACATTCATGTGACGCAATGCAATCAACAATCTGACGTTGAATTTTGCTGCAGAGTTGAATGATGTTGTGGTTCACTCTGGGGGAGAACCTCATGATAAATAACTGTATTGAATTAAAAATTTCCTGCCATTTTTACTATTTTCTTAACCTGTCTGAACACTCCAAATCCCTCAAGTTACCAAAAAATGTATTTGCCTCCTATTTAAGCCATCAGAAGTCCTTGCATAGTGTTTTACCTCCTCTCTAAAACTGAAACTACTGAAAACATGACATTGTTATTTAGAGTGGTAATTGTAATAGTTGTTAGGACCTTATTGCACTTAGTTTTGTGGTGGTATTTATTTCAAAAACAAGGAAACCAGTTACTACACTGGTGTGCTAACTGCAAAAAGAAGTGATGTCTTAGAGCAAATAGTTCCATAAAAGTGTAATAACTGACACATTTTCCCATTTTTTAAATGTAAACATAAAGACAAATCTGTACATGTTGTGTTTTAGTATTTTGGAGTACACAACGTAAAAAAATAACAAAATTTTGATCCAGGGCAGAAAAATTATGTAAAATTGTTTTTTTCACTTTATAATCAACTGGCTGCCCTGGATGTGTAGATGTGTGTTAGAGACGTGAAGATTATGAACAAACAACCATTTGTGAACTTAAAAAGTTCTTCAGGGCAGTTCAGAACATTAGTTAGGTCAGACAATGATTATTATTTCACAAATGATTTTTGGCTACCAAAATGACTATTGTTTATAGATATTCAATATAATGCCTTAAAAAAAGAATTGTGATAAGTATACTTGTGTGTTGAGTAACATATATGGCATTTTTCAGCCCTTATGAGCTCTAATAACCATAGTGTTCATGGAATGCTATCAAAATCAGTATATACACATATGTGCTGTGTATTAACTTCATGCACCCCCTCCTGGTTTATTTATTATTATTTCAAAAAGCTAAACCAACAGTTTTTGCAGGCACTATTTTGTTAAAGTTGTGAATAAATCTTTTGTTTTTTAAAGTCCATTTGAAAGTGAACAAATAAGTAAACATAACACGAACCTTGAAATACCCCCCTTCATATAATGTTTTTGGTGGACCAAACACTCCGACATCCCATTCAAACATATTATTTTGATCTTGTAGTTCGATTAAAACGCCTTCAACTGGATCTTTTGTGATGTTCTTCATCTCCAGTTGAAGTGCTTTAACAGCAGCACTCGGTACTGCACACATTGTGCCGTTTTCATGCAAATTCACTTATCAGTTTGTCAGCCAATCATCTAAAGATAAAATATTAGATTAAATAAGGAATCAAAAAAATACAATATTCTTTATACTTGCAAAAAAATAAATGCCAGTGCTCCTGCTGGCTGCTCACACAAAAAGTCTTGTGAAACTTGCTTCAAAAAGCAAAGGAATATCCTTTAGATTTCTTATGAATCTTTCCATATGATAAAAAGAACCTAGAATTCTTTTCTAAAATGTTTGATGGAAAGATGCAAGCCTATAAACTATAAAGTGGATATCAAATTGAATAGTCTAAAACAATTTAGAGCTTTTTGCCGTGTAAGTACACTTATAGTTTTATACATCTATTTTCTTGGATTCCTATACCTAAAACCTAACATAGAAGAGAAATTGGTTGTGTGTTACCCAATAACACTAAATATAACAAAGTTATATAAGCACAAACCCTACATGGTGCATGTCGTTATCTATGTACTGAAGTGATAACATCACCACATTGAAATAAGCAGAACTACTTTTTGCACACAAAATGAGATAGTGATTCAAGAATTGGCTGATAAACTTAAATTGCATAAGTGGGTAACAATGGCCATTTCACACACTTATATTAATTGACAATAAAAAACCTCTAAACAAAAGGATTGAAATCTCAGGAAAACTGGATAAAAAGTTACAGCCATCTACAATCATAATAATAAAACTACATAAATCGGATGAAAAAATGCAAGCATTTCAGGATAAGCAGTGAATGCTGTGGAAAAAAGTGAATGCTAAGGAATTGACCCTTATAATCAGCAGTGCATTTCTTGCAAAAACAGAAAACAAAAACAAATCTTGAGTTGGAAATTACATCATCAATAATCTGATTGGCTTACTTTTAGAGGACCAAACATTTTCTTGACGTAAATTTAATTATTAACTTGAAATTGAAATTGAATTTTCCCTGTAATTTAAAGACAATCCTTAAGACAAAAACTGAAAATACAATACTGAACAAGAATATCACTAACTGAGAAAAATCTTAAGAAACCTAACTACACAACTCTCACCAGCTCTCATAACATAAAAAACCAGGAATTCTAAAGAAGCACACTAAGCCCTTATAAGAAAGATCATCTTCTAGCTCATATACATCATACAGAAAATGCATGAAAACAACAAACTACTTGCTTGAAGTGTATCACATAGTGGTTATAAAATTGTCTTTCAGATAGCCTTAAAAAGTTACTTAAGCCTGATATCCAGTAGAATCCAGGGGTCTTTTGTGAGATACCCCCCCAAAAAAAGGTGCATTATCTCAATGGAATTTGTTGTGAGAGTGAGAGGTGAGGTGGGGTTCCCATTAAATTAAAGCATAAAGCACTTTATTTCCATTTATTTCCATTTTTTTATATTTTCCAATTTTCATCTAAAATTATGCTTTTTTGCAGACTGGGAGCTCTTTAAAGGGATTATTGTTGCAATTTGGTTAAACAGGTACCACCCCAAAAAAAATTTTTTTTTGCTCCCATAAAAAAAGTTGACCGCCTAGAAGCCTGTATAGTTCATTAGCATAAGAATTTATTAAAACTCCATTGGTCAAGGAACATTTTGGGGTTTCAAAATTGCACATTATTGAAGTTAACTGGATCACTTTAACTGATAATGATTATTGATTATTTTTAAACCTATCATATCATTGTTTACATAGCTGAACTAAATATTTCTACCATGCATCTAAATTCAATTTTCAACTCGATTTGCTTTCAAAATAACTGTTCAAAAACCTATTCTCAATTGGGCCTGCAAAGTTCGAAGTTTGCGGGCCTCAAAACGTCCTCAAAATGAAAATTTTCAAAATCGCTGCATATACTTTTTGTATCACCTTATTTCCTAGCCCGGGTGTAAAAATCATCATTTTCTGACCACCCAATCTTCTCAAAGTGGTCATTTTAGGTGAAAATTGGGTGATTTCTTAACATATAGGGATTTCTATAGGA
>JAUKPT010005022.1:0-10714 GCA_032273505.1 Nanomia bijuga
TTCCAAAGGCTTCGAAGCCAGACACATCATGACAGTGAGTGGACATCGTTCAGAGAATTCGCTGAGAAGCTATTGTCAAACGCTCAAATCTTGCAGATTATTTATGCTCAAATCCTTTCAATTTTGGTATGGTCGATTTTCTCCATGAATCAAATACTACTCATGTCCATGCGCCTGTAGCTGTAAACCAAATGCCAAGTACAACTGTTGGATTACCATGTGAACCACGAGCATTTTCTTCAACCCCTGCCCCTGTGGGTGACATCAATAACCATCTGACAGGAAATAACTACCTATCATCGACTCAAAGCTCTTGTTCGTCCGCTTCATCTACGTTAACAAAGAAAATCCTTGGAAATTGTGACGGCGCGATTACTTTTAATAACTGTGTTTTTAATTTGTAAATAATAATCTTTTCATACTCTCTTTTTATACTAATTTCTGTTAATAATAATCATTATGTTTGTAAATGTTAATCTCTGCTCTGTGTTTTGGTACCAGTTACATAACACATTTTTTAAGATATTTTTTGTTTTACATCCGATATATATTAGGTGAACTTTTAGTTGGTTTTCACCAATAATGCATATCATTTGCATAAAAGATAGTCAACAAAATCATAGAAAAGGGAAGAAATAAGTGATTTCTACTAATTTCTATTGTTTCGGACCCTAAAACAGTGAAGAAATAGGAAAATGGTATGGGGAAAAAAATTTGGAATTTTGGAATTTTTGCCAGAATATCTACCCTTGCTTAAATAAAACATCATAGCCTTAACCCTGAACCCTAAAACCCTAAAACCCTAAACCCTAAACCCTAAACCCAACCCCATGTTTGTTACCAAAGTTATATCCGAATGAAATTATGCTTCCTATACCTCGACTTAATATGGAAAATGTATATGTTCATGTTTTCAATACTCTGATATAGCTTTTTATCCTTTTGCTTTCCTTAATGATTTTAGCCTTTTCATGCACAGGCGAATCCCTTCTCATCAGCATGCCAGAAATTCACTGTGTATCAGTATCTGTGGATGGTGGATGTGATCAAGGAGATTAAAGCATTACTACCAGCGCATTTCAAGTTGTAAGTGAGGGTGGGGATGTTACTTCCTTGTTATATGAGGGTTGTTTTAACTTGTTTAATAAAGAATAATTATCTACTGTTTTATTCAACTGCTCTTGTGGTTTGCCTACAAAGTATAGGTAAATTTGATTGGTTAAATGCACCATCGAGAACCTTATTGGTTTGATTCAAAATGACACAATTTGATGTTTTGTCAAAACTTATATACTTTGTAGCCCGTGCCAATACTTTGTATTTAGACGCGGACTACTAAGAACTTATTAGTCCGTGATTTAGAAATTAAACAATCTTGATGACTTAATTTTCAACCAATCAAACGGCAAATTTACCCATAACTTGTCTAATATAGACTATTGTTTGGTTGAATCAAGTCAAATGTTTCTGCTCTAAATCTTAGAGATTCTAATTAAACCAAACAGATATCTTATAAAAAGATATCTAGCCAATCAATAGTCTATTAGACAAAGTTTTGAGATGCTCACTTTTGGAATTATTGTTTTAAAAATGTTGTTGAGTGTTCACCAAAAAATATCCTATTACTAACTCTTCTAATGTTTCTGTGCACTGAATACTGATTATTGGCCTTTATTGTTAATACATTTTCATGCAATTGCCAATTATTGATAATGCCAATAATATAAATTAAGAGGGGTCTTTAAGACGAAGCAGTTATTTTTTAGATTAACCTGGTTCTAAAAAGCTTTAATTCATTATTAATATTTTCAACAACAAAAAAAAATTATTTCTATTTCTACAACTACTTACAATACTTTTTATTTCAAAGTATAAAATACATTTCAAATAAAAAAAAAAGATAGCATCAACAGCAGGAAACAGAAGGAAAGAACTAGGACAGAACCTCCCCGATAAGATATTTCTCTTCCTCGCCTACTCTCCCTCGTCTACTCTTCGAACGTTTGCCTCCGGGATTTTCTACAAATATGGGCAAATTTGTCATTGGGTTGGTTTAAAATTATTTCACCAAAAAGCTGATTGGTTCAAATATGTATTTTCATGCTGGTTCATGATTTTTAGTTTTGTCAAAACTACAAAATATGACATTTTATGAATTAGCCAATCAGATTAATGATGTTATCTTCAACGGTAGATTCACCCACAATTTGTTGACTGTACCTTAATTTCGAAACTCAGTTTTTATTTAGAATTTTCTTTTTTGAAATTTTTAAATATGATGCTTTCGACTTTAACGTCGCCATGACGATAATTGTATAAATATATAATAGATGATATTTAATTCTTCAAATGAATCTCGCTACCACAATCGGCTTGTCATAAGTTGATTTTTTTGTCAGAATACCGTTTCTTTCTGTACTTTTATACTACCAGGTCCTACAGGTGTCTTTGTCCTCTGATTCTCAGGTGATATTTTTTTATCATATTCCTCCGTTAAAGTCTCTAAGCTATCAGCCCTCGTTAAAGTCTTACTTTTTTCCCCGGCGTTTGCCCTAGTGTTATTTTTATTACTATTCACGTCGTATTTTTTAGTCAATGGATGGATCCATGATGTCGTTTGTGTCGCATGATTGACATAATAACACATGTTGTCGTCGGTATAAGCCTTTTCCCAGCCGTACGGCAGTGGCTCATCGTCTGTCAAAGCCTTGACAACGTTCATAACGTCTTTTGACTTTTGAGACAAGTACAATAGCTTCTTGTGTCCTTTCGATTTTGTTTCCGAGTATTTTAATAAGATTTCGACCGTAGTTTGAACCTTTTCGACAAATGATATTAATTTTTCTATACATATTTCGTACGTTTGTTTAGCTAGTTCAGCCTTGTGGAGCTGGCAGCCTAAAACGGCTGATTGTTTGTGATTATCTGTCGTCTCTCGACTCTTTTTTTCGAGTTCTTCTTCTTCAATTACCTTTCGCATTGTCTGTGTATCAATAAGTTCGTCCTCGAGTAATGAACATATCTGCTCCTTCTCTTTTAGCGCATTTCGCATCTTTTTCAGCTCCATTATCGCTGTATCCCGCTCCCTTTTCAATCTTTCCATCTCGCTTCGATGAAATGCCGCTAAATTTTCACTCCCCAATTCCAATGTCGCCTTTTTTATTTTTTCCACGCAGTTCAACATATTGTTCGTAGTGTGTTGCGCGGGCGACATTTTCCGCGTCGAAAATCTCGTTTTGTCTTTATTCTTCAAGATGAATTTATGATCTTCGAACGTTTCCAAATTCAAAACGCTCTGTACAGAGTCTACAAAATCCCCATACTTGACTCGTCCAGTTTCATCTGGATATAGACTCGTCCGTATCTTGTTCTTTTGTTGTACGTTGAATTGCACTCCCAAATGCTTCAAAGCGAATTCCAATTTTTTCATTTCAACTAACTTGTACGGATGATAGACAATTGAATTGTATTTTTCTGTTAAAAATTCATTTTCTATCTTATCGACGTCTTTATTGTTATGATGAGTGTCTAGAACTATTTCCTTGTATATAGGTTCTGATGGTGAGAACTTTCCCAAGCATTTTTTCTCGTGTGAAAGAATGTCACCGTGATCTAAATTCTTATGCATACCTGATGACTTACCGTTTGTTTCAACTAATTTCTCTACCTGAGCCTTATTTGGTTCTGCAAAGAAATGGTCCTCTAGATCTGACATTGTCATCAATGATTCTGTGTTTGCTGTACTGCATGTATCTTCGTCTGCTGTAGTTGTGTCTGGTTTGATCGAGTGTAGATTTTCTGTCATTATCATGCTTCCTGCCAACTGTTTTTCCATTAATAATTTAAATTCGTTTTTTTTCTACAAGGAATATTTACTGGAATATCTATAGTCAATATATGTCAGAATTTGTCAGTTGCTTTTGTATTTATACAGCTTTTCTGGTGATATAAATAAACGTTTTTTCTACTTTCCAACAAATTCTTCAAATTTATCTTTATTGACTTAAATTATAGAGTCATTACCTATTTTTCTTTTTTTAGATATGTTTTCGTTTTTGCCAGAATATTAATCTCTTTTCGTTACTGGTTTAATTCATGTTCCCATTTCTCTTGATATCAAGAAAGCGATGTCAGCTAGAAGCATAGTCAATATCTGTTTGAATAACTATTGAAATATTAACCAGCTTATCTAACCATGCAAAGTTCTTTTTTCAATAAACAATAAGTTGTTTTTTTTCAAATCTTTTTCATTTATGCCAAAAATATCTACCAATATATCTTTCCAACTCATATGAGAGTATAGACATGTAATGGGATACTTCTCCCGCAATGTTGCCAATATCAACTGAGATTTTGTCCAAATAATTTATCAAACAGAGATTTGTATTTAGTATTTCTTTTTTTAAATCTTTTTCATTTTTGTAAAAAATCTCTGCAAATCTCCACCATGTAACATAGACGTAAACTAGAATGTCTTCTGGAATATAGCCAATATCGACTAAAATATTTACCATATCATCTATACATGAGTTTTTGCAACTTATCTTACTGCAATCCTTATTTTGTTTTCTTCATTAAATTTGCAAATATAATATCTTCTTTCATTTTTGTTCTTCTTTATTGTATTTTTATTATTTATAAAACGAATTTGCATGTCAATCTTTATCTTCTTCACCTGTTTTTAATTCTCTTTTCTTTCTTCGTCTTCATTTTTTTTATTTTTTTGAGCTCCAATGATCATCACCATATTCCACGTCCAAAAACCTGCCTTGAGCCTTGCATTAACATTAAAATCTCAGTTTTTTTTTTCTGCCATAACACTAAAACATTCTTTCACATATTTTCTCGTATTTTTAATATTTCATCTTGTTTTTTTCATATTTTTTAAGCTATTATTTTTCTTCTTCTTTTTTTTACTATTCTCTTTATGCGTCGTGAGGTTTTTCTTTCTCAACTCTGAAGATTCACAATGAATCATTAATGAGCTTGATTCTATAGAAAATTTGGAATGGTGTTTTCTTGTTCTTCTTTTTCTACTGAAAAAGATGGTTAAGCAAGGTGTGCTGTCCATTTTTAATTCAATTTTCCATTTCTTTATATAGACTCTGTATGAGACAGAATAGCTTCTAATCAATTATTCATGATAATCATAATTATCAGATTAAGCCAATTTGCCGGTGTCTCTGTTTGGAGGTTTGCCCCTTGTGGTATTATTTTTGATACATGGCTTATCTTTCTATAGTAAGTGTGCTTGTATATTTCAAAATATATAATGAATAAGTCATGAGCTTTTTGCGTAATAGTGGTTTTTATTTTCTTCTTGGTTTTCTATTAGTTGTACATACTGTTTGGAACCACCCAGTAATAGATCAATTTTTTTTTTTGGATTTGTGTATATGGACATGTTATTAGAAGGCTTGGCAATTCATTACCATTTTTGCTTTTAGCATGGATCCATTCAATGTTTCCTTTTTTAGAAAATGTTTTTCTGTTGAGATATAATTTCCAAGATATTATCCATACGCTGAAAATTTTTAAATTCATTTTAAAGTTCAGATGTTAGATGCGTTGTCTTTTACTTGTTGTATATACTGTTCAAGCCACCCATTAACTGATCCATTGACATAATATATATATATTGTTAGGTTTGGTAATTATTTTTACCAATCTCAGCTTTTTTACTACGATTTATGCTCATACAATTTCCGCTGTAGAAAAGTAACATTTAGGTAATCGTCCATTAAAAACTAATAGTTGATAGCGATTGCGTGGCAGTATTTCTTGTTGTAGTCTATTAAGTGAATATTTTGTTTAGTTTTAGTCATTTTTGTAGTAAGTGCAATTTTCCATTTCCACCCAAAATAACTTTCATTTCCACAAAACATTTTTCTTTTAATAGAAATTATAAAATTTTATTATAAAAATATGAAAAATTCTGGAAGAATCCGAATGATTCCAAAATATTCCGAGGTTGTCCAGACTATTCCGAGAAATTCTGAAGACCCCAAATTCCTATCCAGAAAACCCAAAAGATTCCGAGCTATATTCTCGACGAGTAGAACCCGATCTAGATTGTATTCAGTGTATTCATTACTACACTCAATTAAGAGCGAATATTCCTTTTTTGAGTTGAATAATTAAACTTAAACATGAATTACCAGATCCGCCACTGACGAGTTACTACTCCTCGATAATTATAGCTGGTGATTATTAAAAAGTTAAAGCTTTGAGAACAGATTACACCATGATTTGATAATCATAACTTTAAAAAACCTCTTTTCGTCACGTAGTGGGAAGCCTAACTTAAATTTCGATGTATGGTTTCTGAAAATCGGTTTAATATTTGATAAGATAAGGCCATTTTCGTGAAAAATCAAATGATGAAAATTTTCAAAAATGGTGAAAAACTGAGTATTAAATTCAAGCAGCCTTAAATGTTTCTATTATTCGTTTAAGATATGTTTTATCAAAGCATGGTTTTTTGACTCACCCTCTAAGGCATAGACCCCGAGTCCGCTAAGGAAACACAAAAACAGTAATAAATGAAAATAATTTATTATTACCACCGATGAAAATATAAATTATAAGATATAAATTATGGAACCAATCGTTGCACTTCGAAAATAAGTTTTGTTATATCCGCTAAGCGGTAGAGTGTGAGAGGGGTAAAATTTTAGCATCCAAATTACCGCTAAGAAACACAAATTCTGTTTTTTTACTCACGCTCTAACTCGTTCTTTCATAAGTGCATACCTTGAATCCATTATATAAAAGCCTAAGCTTATTTCAACCTGTAAAGGTATGTTGGACATCATAGGGTGTTCTATTCGTTCCCATCATGTTTTGACACTGTTTTACACATGTAACTTCTTATTTCCTCTCACCACTGTGACTGTTTACCAAAAGAATTATCGTGGTTTTGTGATAAAGCCAACTTTACAATTCAATGTGAACTTCTCCATATGGTACAGTGAAGAATAATTTATATGCAATGTTTCTTTACATGAGGACCATAGATCATTGATATTCTCTTTAAATTCAAAGAAAAGCAGGGGCCATCTTGTTTTGCACACATTCTTCCTTTTCATCATTCTTCTTACTTTTTACGTTTACTAATTCATCATCGGTAGGTCAAATATTGTTTTCTTTTGTTTTGCCATTGAAATCCCAATTTCAATGACGAATATGGTAGAAAAAGAAACAGACTGTTATTATTATTATCTAAGGCCGCCGGTGTGAAAAAGTTGCGAGCTGGCGAAGCTGGAAATTCTCCTTGTAGAGCCGGCAAAATTATTCGTTCGTCGGGTCAACCTTATTTTTGAAGTTGCATTAGGCCAAAAAAAAAAGATGTGTGATTTCTGTTACAAAGATTAGGTCGATCGGATTTATCTTTTATTTTTTTATTTTTTTTTATTTTCTCTGTTTGGCTGTTATGGAGAAATATGTGATCTGTGACTTGCGACCTGTGACCTGTTATTTGTGAACCTGTGATTTGTGGACCTATATCATGTGGATCTATGACCTGTGTTTTGTACCAACTGGTTATTTATCTTACTTTTGTAATATGTTCTCTGTAGCGGCCATCAGATAAAAGAGAAAATCCATTTACAAATTTAATCGTGAAGAGGAAAATAAAATCTTTTGGGACAGACATTTATATGCCATAAAGAGAGGGTCGGTCGGGTAACAGGAACCACAGATTTATTTTAGGCCTTATATCATGTAATAATGTATTTCAATTAATTATTTTTTCCCCACAGATCAAATACCGAATGGGCAAATATACAACCTGCCCTACAAAACTTCATTGTGCCCGTCATCGAAAGACCTTCCGTGTTTTCAGAATTCTTAGACGTACCTCATTCCTGTATTTTCACGTTACCAGCGAATCGACATGAGAGGGAACCCCTCCCCCACCTCTGGGGTGTACAGGAGTTGGTCGATTTATATGAGCAGGCCGCAGAAGAGGAAGCATTTCAAGGGAGCTGGTTGACCGGTACCGAGTATGATCGTTTTCAATATCATAACGCAACGAATTGGACGTATGCGGTGATTGAACCTCAACGTAGCCAACAGAAGGTGAGCTCTTGTAACAAATCGTCTAAATCGTCTTTTTTTTGTATTGGACCTTGAAAACCTTGAAAACCACGCATGAAGGTTCTAGTTGATAGTGATGTGTATAATCTAATGTATTCTCTCAACAAATCAGTGTTTATGAGGTAATTGATAACAAACCAAATGATTAAGGTATGTAAGCATAACAAACAAGTATTTTTTGTATCTCTTCGATAATAATTTTCGTGCAACCGAGCCTAAGAGATTTAGCCAGCTCATAGTGTCTTGTGATTAACTTAAATTGTGTCTTAGTCGCCTTTACCCTCTTTCTCTGAGAAATGTTATAATTGTTTGAAAACAACAAAGAATTAAACACTAATATTTCTAATGTAAATTTAATCGATATAGGCAGCCATGGACTACTTATAAACAATAAGTAATATTATGTAGTCCATAGCTAATCTAATATAATACCAGACGAGCGTCGCAATGATCCTTTCGGCAAAAGGTTCCCAAAATAGTGTATATCAGTGTCTTTACAGTGCACAAATGGGCCGTTGATAAGTTCAATCCATTATCTTCAGCAGACCTCTGTCTGATAAGCGCTCGCCCTCTTACAGGCCGTTGATGGAAAAAAGCACGAGAAAATTACTATCTTTAAGCCCCTCCCCTTTAGGAGTCAGAGATTAGACGTAATAAATTATAGATAAAGTTCCTTTATTATTGACATTGGGGAGCATTCATCTTTCCACATTAGTCGTCGATGATCATAGTATACTTGTGAGCATCGCATGATCGACAGAAAACACATTTCAACTCGCATCTCGTCTCTCACATGGCAGGAACTAATTTTAGCTGAGCTATAAATAGAATGAAAATAGTCAACTTCCGGCGGATATTGTGACAAGAGTGTCTCAAAATGTTTTTATTAGCGTGGAAGTATTGCAAAAGACTCCTACAGTCTCCTGTACTCAACTTGTAAGGTCTTCTCTATGAATTAGTTAATAGATAAATTAGGTGTTTCATTGGTTGAAAATTACTTCATCAAGATTCCGAATTGAAATTGGCATTTTTAGATTTTTAATATTGACATTTTATAATACTAATAAACCAAGAAATCACGATAATGAAATGATGATGATGACAAAAATAAGATATAACAAATATAAACTGTTCGTTAAAAAGTTAACTAATCAAATGACAGATTTACTCATAGTTTGTAGAGAATCTTTTTCTGTGCAAGCCATGGCGATTCTTCCATGTGCTTGATTGAAAGGGATGTATAAGCCAGTATTTTATGTGTATAAAAACGATTCAAAAAGACTCTTGCTGTATTTTGTTGATACAGTTAAACCAACAATTATTAGTACTCCTAAAACATTTATGCCGGCCTTACCACACAAATCATATGGTCAAATTTCAGTGAAAGGTACTTCGCCTATTCCAAAAGAAAAATAAATTTGAGGATGTTGATACTAACCTATATAAGTGAAAATTTTGTTTCTAAGGGAAGGGACAAGAGTAATGAAAATAGATTTCCTCCATCTCTCTTCTTAGTTTTTACAATCAATATAAAAGCCAATATGAGTCAATATAAGTCCATACCACACTATCAACTGAAATCAATATTTCAGCAATATAAAGTTCTTGGCTTCATTTTAACAGAAATTTCTTAGGGTTACCAATAATTGTTGGTTTAACTGTATCTATGGATATATGCGAGGGATGAAACATTTTATCTGAAAAGTGAACGAGAATCCAGGAAGAAGGATTTCTATTAGAGAGTTATAGACTAGAGGCTTTCAATAGGTTGACTTTGTGTTGTCCACTTGTGTTGGCATTCTAATAGCGAAAAATTTTCATAAGGATTATGCAAGTATGATAAAGATTCATCTTAAATCCCCCAAACAGATTACTAGGTATAATCACAGGGTTCATAGTAATACCGTTTTACTGCTTTTTACTGTTTTCTGTTTTCTGTTTTCATTTAATCAATCTTCAACTGTCGTAATGTACTGACAAACACTTTTTCACGTCAAGTTATTGTGCTGAAAATTGCTGAAACGACTTCTTTAGAGGTACTAAGTCCAAAGAGAACAATTTTTTAAAAAGACCTCGCCCTTGTTTGTTTTTGTAGTGCGACTGTTTTTTGAGTAAAAAGCACTGTTATCAATCTGTTATGATGGAAATTTTAATGTATTTGTGACGATAATTACGTTGTCCTAAAATCGTGTCTAAATGTCTGAAAGAAACTTTAATGTGACATTGATCAACGATGTTGAGTTTTTATTTTACGCATTACATTTTATTAATGTATTATTGCGTTACATTATTGTAATTAGGTTTTTGTATTTTTAGTCGGCCTAAAAGCGTGTCCGTGTCCGTGTCTGTAAGAAATGTATGCAATATTGCAAACCACAGTCTGAGAAAAGTCCGATTCTGCGATCCGGGATCGCGAGGAACCCTTGCCAATTTGAAAAAATTGTGGAACCATTCATAATCCCGGAAAAATTTTACTCTTGATTTGCATGAAATTCCTTCACCTTTATCTTTCAGTGCCATGATAATGTTTTGATGAACAGCGTCATGGATCTCCAATACAGCAAGAAAAGGGCCTTTTATTGAGAATTTTGATAAGGAATTGATCATACACTGAAAC
>JAUKPT010005023.1:0-10713 GCA_032273505.1 Nanomia bijuga
ACAATTCCGTAGAATCCTAAGAATATTTTAGTGAACCACACCCTAAATATTTGTGGAGGCTACTATACATTGGACATCCCCCCTTAAAACATTTATTCTCCATTGGAGAATAAATTAAAACTTTTCCCTCAACTCCCAATACTTTACTCAATATTCAGCATCTAATTTCTTAAAAACAATTATTCCACTGTATATTTGACAGATGCCATTGAAATTATACTTAAAGAAAATATTTCATGCCAAATTAATGCCAATAAAAACAAAAAGGCCTCAGACAGTTAAACGACATAGTAGATTTCTATCATTACCCTTTACTATTTATTATCATCTTTAGATAATAATTTTCACGTAAGAGGATGAATTTTACGTTAAAGATTTCTTCGATATGGTACATTTGGTAAAAGTGAGACAGTAAAAAGATTGTAGCTTTCTACAACGTTGTAGAAAACTATGATCAGTTTTCTAGGCCATAGTATTAATGTATCCCTAAGAAGTTATCTACATGATAGAATCATTTTTTCTTTGATGAAAAAGGTTAATTGTACAAGAATAATCATCATAATAGGACTCATAAAAGAATGAACAACCATTTGGAGAAAATGCCAATTTACATCTTTCAATCATAGAAAACAACATAGTAGTATATTCATACAGTGAGTGCAGTGAGGTCAATCCAGCAAATGCTTGATCGTCCAGAGATATAATGCTATTTCCATTCATTCTTCTAAACAGAAAAAATTGAATATTTAATAATAAGTCACCATTCCCCTTCCCCCTTCCCCTTAAATTTAACAGTATACTAGGATCAATAATTTGAGGATGCTTGAAGAGTTGAAGCTTTGAAGCTAGAGACATTTCTTAATCTTTTGTTAGAACACTAATGATACATGCTTTACAGTAGGTGAATTTTTTCCTTGAAAATAATAACATTTATATACTTGAATCTTGGGACTTAAGTCTATTTACACATGGTTGGTGCAGATTTTTATTTTGCGTAATAGAAGCAATTTTTTTTAGTTTTTTTTTACGCATAGAAGATATAGTTACTTTGGGTGGAAGAAATGAAAAAGAAAATTTGTGCCTAGAAAAATATATCAACAGGAGTTTAAATTCAAGCCCTATTGATTCACCATGAATTTATTACCACATTTTTTTATGAATTTCAGACATCACAGGTTCAAGAACACACCCAGATAGTCACTTCACGCCATCTCAGAACCAAACAGTAATGTAGCAAAGCAATCAAGATCGTTAATCGTCATTACATTAAACCATTGAAAAATTAATGAGCACGGATGCAATTTGAAATAAAGCACATAATGGTTAAAATAGGCTACAAATGGTTAAGGAAATATCAAAATACCCATTTTCATTTTTGATAGAATGTCTTAGTAATAAACAGAGTGAGTGCTGTACTAAGACAAGCAAGCCAATGACTTAGTATTGACGTTGTAGTTCTTGCAATTTCTAGTAATGATAGTTTAAAAACCCATTGATTGCGATCTTAATATATTTTTTGTTCATTAGAGGAGCAAAGCACTTTTCAAAGAAAATTTTGGGATTTTGAAAAACAGGAATGTTTCTTCCCACCAAATCCAAATGTTATTCTAAAGTTGCAGCAAAGAACCAGCTCATTCTATTCAGTCCAAATACCAATATGGTCAAGACAACTATATCGTCACATATCGTCATATATTGTTGAATTTTATAAGACAATAGAACATTCCCCTGTGCTGGGCAATTATTCAACAAAATTCAACATTTTTCAAAAAAATTCAATATATTTTAATATTATTCAACAAATATAATGTTTTGTTCAACTGTCTGCATAACATCTGAAGACAAAAAAATAACAGACATAAAAATATTTATAACACATGTTCCTACTACTTAAAGAGTTTTCTGTCTGGATATTTATTGAACCCTTAATTCATTCATTCCATAAATACTCCCTTTCAGAAAGAGATTATTTGCTTCTTTTTTAAACACTTTCTAGATATTGCATCTGGAAATCTCCCTTAGTATCATACTACGTACATGAGGAGCAATGCTCACTCAGTGTTGAAAAGGATCTAGCAGCAACTTTCAACAAATTTTAAAGTTTTCCATAAAATTCCTCATTTTTTTAACATTTTTCAATAAAATTTAACATGATGGGTGTCATAAGGTAATGGTTGGATATCAATCATGCTACAGTTACCCTATAATTTTATCTTTTAAGTGATAACTTTAGAAAATGCAGAAAATTGGGTGGTGAAATTTGCGGTATTTGTCAAAAAGTTTTGTCTATTTTTACTGTATTCTATATGTATTCTGTGATTCAAAATGTCTGATTCACTGGAGTTGCTGAATTTGCCAACATTGTCGAACTTCTAAATTTTATAAAGTTCACCACAATTTGTGGGTGGTATACTTAAATTCAATCTTTTTTACACTTATCTTAATAGGTAACGGTTGAAAAATTGAATTAGTGATGATTAGTGGTGGTCCATTGATTGTAGTATTTTAGTTTGAGTCAAATAAGACAGTTTTTTGTTTCTGTAATAAGGTAGATGGTTTGTCTGGAGAATTTGAGGTAAAATCTCTAAATATCTTAGTATATTAAGCATAAATAACCCTAATACAATCCCATGATACTTGTGATATTACAAAACCTTACCAACCCTGAGTACCCATTCTGAGTACCTACATGAGTACTCACCACATCATGATGCACAGAACAGGTAGATAAGGCCCCCCTGAAAGTATTCCTAAAGAATTTTGGCATTTAAAATTTAAAAAAAAATATATATAATGAGAGATATCATTATCATTATCATACTTACAGAACAGATGTCAATAGAGGTAGTCCAGATGGTATTCTTTCAAATCCTAAATTGGCACAATCAACAAGGTAACTATATTGAGATTTCGTACTCTCCACTCGTACCCATTCATGTTTGCAGTTCTTCAAATCAACATCAATACTTGGTGAAACCAACTTGAAAAAAAAAATACTTGTTGCTAGTGCAAACATTTGCAGCAATAAATTTGCCAACCTCATAATTCTTAGTCAAATAATCTGTTAAGAGTTAGTATTTTATGTTAATGGGTTTCTTTTGTAAGCGTGATTCTGGAACAATACAAGTAATATCCAAAAGTAAACCATTTGTCTAGAGAGGTCTATACTACTATAAGAAAGAAATACTAAGGATTATCATTCATATCATTTTAAAGTTTCCTCTTTTCCCCACACACACACACACTAGTCAAGAAGTTGTCACACAACTACTCAACGCTTATCAACCTTTTTAACTATGTGCAGGCAAATTATACATATGGTAATCAGTCATTATTTTATAACTTTATTGTCGTATCTTGCAGCGAAATAGCGCAATTTGATTGGTTAATTACTGTGTGACATTTGTAATGTTATAGTTACTATGTAACATTAAAATAAATGTTACACACAACAACAAAATGTTACTCAGTACAAAAAAGATTCTGTTTGTATAGAAAAAACATTTTTTTTTCATTTTACACGATGATTACTAAAAGTAAAAGAAAAACATATTATACACGTTTCTAGATAAAAAGAATGCATTGACATTAGGACCTTTTGATTGGTTAAATATTTCTTAATTCATTTTAATGACAAGGAAAGCAGTATCAAAATTTGACGCGCATAAGTAAGGAACTAGTTCGGGGGTGCTACGGCAATATATTTGTCTGACATCAGATATGTCTTGCTTCTAAATCAATAATGTTGAACTCGGCATACGGCATCGTTCAACATTATTGATTTAGAAGCGCGACATATCTGATGTTAAAATGCAAAGGGTGCAGCAAATATATAATGTTTTAATGCTCAACTTCAATATTGATGCTTTTGTCATAGCATTGTGTAACTCTGGAAACTGAAAAACAATGTTAGTATCTGTGCGAGATATCCCATAGAATTACACTTTTTAAGAAGACTTTCTAGTCAGGACATTCTTTCGTTTGGATTATTTTACCTTGATAAAATCAAAAATATTCCTTTCCTCCATTGATTGAGTAAAGATTCATTGGTCTAAAACTTCATGGGCTTCAACTTAAAAGAGTGTTGTCTACTAAAGGCTTCCAAAGTGATGGAATTGAACCATTGTACAGTTTGTTCATCAAGAGTGTTAATTTTAGGATGGATAAAGTTAACAAGTCTGAAACAGTGTAAATCTGCCAATATTTTGTGTGATTCTTTACACTTAATGTAAAGATTGTACATTTACAGTCTAATAAGATTGCTAATCTTGTAAAGTCGTAAAACCTAACACACAAAATCGGGGATTTGAAAGAAACAAGATTACAATTTACAAATTTAAAGTTGAAAGGGCTTTGCACTGGCCCATTATCTGAGAGATCTATGAAAAGTTACTCACAAAAGTGTGAAAATTATGTGACCATTTTTCACGCATTTCAAACACAACGATGTTTTTCGTCTAAACTTTGAGAACTTGAGACAACATTTCTGTCTACGATTCGAATCATTGATTTGATTGTTTATATTAGAGTTTCTGCTTATCCGCCGGAAGTCTTTCTTATTTCAAGTACGCCTTTCCTGAAAAAAAATGAATTCTCACCATGAGTAATATTTCATTTGATATTTCAAACGAAATAGTTTTGTTCAATTCCGATCGAATACATGCTTTTTTTATAAGAATATATTTTGGAAAAATATCCGAAATAAGATTTAACAGAAAATTAAGAATCTGGTTTTGATTCATAATAAAGGAATTTTGTGAAAAATTGAATTAAGATAAAAAATCCAGGGCATACACGCTTTTTTTTATAAGAATATATTAATATGCTAAGAATACGTCATCTTGAATTTTCCTAAAGAATAATATTTATCTTTTATATGATGTGTATAGTATAATAAGGATGCTAAGAATAAATTAAGATGAATTTGGCCAGAAAGTTAAGAATATTCATCTTAAACCCAAAAAAAACTATTCTTATAAAAGAAAAAGCGTTTGATTCTAATACCCTTTGATAAGCCAGCAATGATAGACTTTTTATGAGGACGTCAAACTTTCTGACGGCCATGCTTTGGATTCCGCAGTAGAGTTGAGAGGTGGGTTTAGAACTTGAGTCATTTTGATTTCTTTCGGTTGCTATATACGACTAGGATAAGCCAGTCTCTAGAAGAGCAGTACTTTCTTTATAAAGGTTCTTTTGCCTCTGCCGTTGTGCTTGAAGCATCTTCCGCCAAACGTAGTTGGAGACTTAGCCGAAAAAACGTTTTGTTGTTATCCGCCATAAGAAACTATCCATCATCCTGCAAGCAATGACTTCACCTTATCCCTGGTAGGGCAGCTGACGGATGTTATGCCTTGCTTACTTATTTTGGGGAGTACTTATTTACGGCGACACCGGCACTGCTTATTCAATATCCGCAGTATTATATGCTATGGTCAAATTCATTGTTAAAAAATATATCGTACTGTAGAATCATTAGTATCTAGATCTTTTTCCATACCTGGCTTGTTATTTCTTCAGTCATTTCTTCAGGCATGATCATTATTTTTTTTCGCCCTGTCTTGGGTTTTAAAGGTCTCGTGATTACACAGTTAAAATAATTATAAAAATAGGTCCTAGGACATCTGAGTTTGTTTTTTGGGGGCAGGATACAAGGGCCCTCAGCCAATAACATAACTATAGCATTATTCACAGTGGCGTAACGAAGGGCTGAAAAGTAGCGTTTGAGGTATGTAATCCGACAAACTTAGATAATTGACAAAAAAAAACCCGAAAAAAAGGACAAAAATCGTCGGAAAATCCATCAAAATTTCAGAAAATTTACAAAAGATCCGACGCCATCACAAACTTTTTCTAAAAGTCGGGGTGTGTAGCAATCCCCCCCCCCCACACACACACACACACACACACACACCCTCCCCGCTAGTTACGTGCCTGATTATTCAACAAGTTCTATCGCATGTCCGAATAAACGTATTAAAAAATAAGGTTGAATAAAATCAATAAACACTACACTGGGATTCCTCGTAAAAGACAGTTTAGTTATTTGAATTCAATTAGTTTCGATACCAGTAAAGTTATCAAACAACATTTTAAATATATTATTCTAAGATTTCTCGTATTATCAAAAATCGTAAATTTCTCGCTCAAGCTCTGCATTATTAATTGTTAGCTTTCCCTTAGATTTGTATTTCTTTTGTTTTACTAATGATTGAACTTTGCAAACAGAAAATCATCTCAACTAGGTCAGTAGAAGCTGATGATAGGATAGATCCCGCCTTCTATTGCTTACCGTGCTTCATGAAGCTCTATCGCCTTTAAGCAGGGGTGCAATATAAGGGAATACTTTATAAATTTTCTAAGAATATAATAATTGCGAACATTGTGTTTTGTACAGCAAGAAGCGTTTTCCTTCTTTCCCTAACATGGTTGATTTGTTTCTAAAGAAGTTAAAAGAAAATGTTGCTTTTGACGGATGGGGAAAACTGTTTTCCTAAAATGTACTCAAGATATTTAAAAGAACTTATTAGGGATTCATGATATATCTTCAAAAACAGAATTTGCTTGGCAATAAAAACAGAATTTTAGAATTTGAAATACCGTTAAAATAAATAACTTAGAAAAATTGTTTTAAGTAATTTGATAAACCGCCAGAAAATTAGGGGCAAAATCAATTTCATTTAGGCTATTGCAATACTGGAAATCCTACCAACCAAAAATTGGGATAGATATAACCAAAGACAAACGACGAAACGACTATGATATAACTTATCAAATGAGATTTGTGTACTGTTGGATATGGATTAATCTCTTTCAGTTCTTTTGTATTCCTAAACGTTTAACTTGTAAACAAAATGATCAGGTCATTTTAAACAATGAAAGAGGAGATCTGCCTTCGTTTGAGCACCGCCCCCTTAAAAGCACGGAATTGCAAACCGTTCAATATATCTATAGAGATAATTGTACAGGGCTTTCTGGGAATATTGAGCATATTTATTCCTTTCATCTATTTTTTCACGTTTTGCATAGATTGCACACCATGTCGTGAGGTCGCATCCCCGTTGCATCCTTGTTTCGATCGCGAAATTGAAAGATCGTTTTTTTGCCGGTGTGAGACGCTCAATTAGTTTATCGAGTTCATGTACTAGCGCATAATATAAAATAGACTAGAACTCAAAAATATTCCAACCAGTTATTTTGGGAAGGACGAAAATTTCTGAATGATGTTATTGAAATCTTCTGTTGAGTTAAAAGTACTATTCCTTGAGTCCTTGTGCGTCCATTTGACTATGCACTAATCAAATTATAAAACAAGGATATATCATTTTACTTTCTTAGCACTAACTGAGTTAAAATTGAGACAAGACATGGCCAGCTATAGCTGGCCATGGACAAGATCATCTCATATTTGAATTTTAAGTTTCCAGAGAAATGATATGATTAAAAAGTGTTTGAGACTAGTATATTTGTCCAATTTGTACCTTTATTGTCGATATTAGGATGGCTAAAATTCTAAAACAGTGTAAATCTGCAAATATTTTGTGCGAATCTTTACACTTAAAAGAATAGGATATATATGTACAGTCTAAGATTGCTGATATTTTAAGGTCGTGAAACGTGACACAAAATCGGGGATTTGAAAGAAACAAGAATACAATGTACAAATTTAAAGTTTAAAGGGCTTTTTAATGGTCCATTAACCGAAAGATGTTTCGACAGTTCATCCAATAAGTGTGAAAAATATGAGACCTCTTTTCACGCCTATCAAACATATCGATGTTTTTCATCAATACTTTGAGAACTGCGTCATATTCTACTGCCGGATCTTGTCAAATTTGTCCATTCATTCCAAGAAGATAAATAGTGAATCAAAAACATAAAATTATCTTCTAATTTATAAAAAAAGCAAAGAAGAAAAAGAAAAAAAGAAAACAGTTTCGTTTCGAATTTTTTGCTGATGGCAATTACATCACTGCGTACTTTGAGGTGTTATGCTTAACTGGACATAAAAATAACAACATGCGGAATTCATTTGAATATTTTAAGCTCTATAACTTCCAACTTCAAGTTCAAATTTGCAATGTTTACGATATGGTCATACGAATCTGCAGATCCCTTTCCTTATTGAAATAGATTGGAAATAGACTGGATCATTTTATAATTAGAGTCAGATTGAGAGGTTATTTGTCAAATTTTGGTAGATACATTTGATTAAATATATGAATATATCTTAAATATTAGAATATAATCAATTATGACATGAAGTTAAATCAAGCGATATTTCATTTAGGCAAATTTGAGAAATATATGCCTACTTTTTTTCAAGAAGGGATCCTAGACAACAGGGCCTAGTTGTTCAAAGCATGTTTAAAGCTGTTTTAAGCTAAACACTGTTTAAGCCTATTGTAATTGATTCGATAACAATAGAAATATCTCGCGTTAAACAGTGTTTAAGCTAAATAACGTTCGAACAACCGGGCCCAGGGTTTTTGGTGCTAAATTTGCGAGCTATGAAGCGCCAATCATTTATTTTGATGGTTCATGCTGATAATGCTTTATCAAGTAAAGTTACATCTGATAATTTCCATATTTTGATAAAAAAAAATGTTTAGAAAAATACAAAATGTGTATATTTATTCATACATCATCTGTTTCATACATGGTTTATCTTAATAAGACAAAAATATAAAGGGAATTGCTATGTTACGTGCAATCAAGTCGATAGATGGAGTTTGCTGTCATAGAAAATTTGTTTTATATCTGAACTTGTTAAACTATAATCGTTAATTTATTTAGTTTAGCTTCAGCAAGCCCTTCATGTCGAACCAGGTGCTAGAACTGCTGGTAGATGTAAGTTTTCTAATTGATCGCAAGCTAATTGATTATTTATGTTTTCTTAGTTAACAATTATTATAAGAATAAGATAATTAGACAATATTTTGATTACGTCTGAGCACTAGTTCTATACATTATATATGCATTCATTTACAAGCTTATTAGTAGGTAATTAATTATGCAAGCTACTTAACGAATAGAGTTAATATGTTAATACATAAAACAGATATTGTACTTCCACAAGAGAAAATCACGAGACTGACATTTTAGTTTATAGTTGTGAGCTGGTTCGAGTCTGATGAAATAATCTGGCGAATTCTTTAGATCGTGTAGTTTTGAACACTCAAGACACAGAGTGCTGGACAAATCGAAGGCAATATGTCTGATTTATGATATTCTATCATGATTTGAACTATTTTCTGCAAATCAATTTCAATTCTTTTGATGGATGTAGCCAAGATTTATCGAGTCTCAATGAAATCTGATGTTTTTTTATAAAAGTTAGTCCCTTAACTTATGTAACTTTATTTAATTTGTAAAATCTAGAAATTATCATGTAAAGAATCAAATGTAAAGTGTAACAAATATCCATAACTATTTCGAGGATTAAAGTTTGAATTCCAGCGAAAAAAATAACTACTTTTTTAGAAATATTTTGTCGAACTCATATTTTTTATAAAAAGTAGAAGATATGTTATTGTTATTCTCCACTAATATCATTGTAAAGTAACAAAGTAATAATCCTGAATATATTTCATGAATTCCAGGCATACCAAATTTATTACACGAATCCAAAGAAGAACCCATATAAAACCCCAAAATCCATGAGAACTCAAAGAATTTTAAATAATTGTTTAAACAATTACACTAAACCTTAGACGTTCTGGTGGTGGAGGGCGGATTCTGCCTCCTGCTGGTTTTGAAAAAAGATAACGTACTCCTTTTTTCTTGATATTAGTTTTATTTAGTTTAACACCTTTTTGCACATTTATTGGTCATTTGGACCCCCAGTCAGGTGTTAAAGGACTTTTCTCGGGGGTAGGTATGGATTTACCTATTTTCAATACATTTCAACCAAAAATGAAACACTGATATTTTTTGTTTGGATAGTGATATGAGATTATTCTTTTCAGGATATGTTTATGGTGTTATAAGAAATATCTCCACCGGATTCTTTGAAATCTGGAGTTAGTGACGTCATTTTTGGCGCTTGACAGTTTTTTTAATACATTTCCGTATAATGACGTCATCAGGAAAAAGTGCTGACTTCAAAAAAATATTGGACAAAGGGTTACTTTTTTTAATTTTTCTGGTAGATCTTATGAAGGACTATAATTCTACCACAGTTTAGGCTAATTGTTTCATTTTAAGGAGTTTAGAGAGGTAATCCCCTCAGTATTATAGCTTTCAAAAAAGCCCAATAGGTTTATGGTTAAGACCGAAAGGATAGTTTAACTATAGTCTATATCAAAATAAGATGCGCTTCCCACTTAAATGCGTTTTTTGAAGCCATTATTCAATATCTTTTAATACTTTTTTTTTGTTCGAAAGCCACATTAGTGCACTTGTTCTAATTAAATAAAAAAGGTTATTTAACCCTATTTGGACTGGGCTTTTTTGAGTGCTTTAAGACTGGGGGGGCGACATGTGCCCCCCCCTCTCTAAAATCTTTACCAAGGAAGTAATTTAGGTATAACCCGGCAGAGTTAAAGACCTCCATAAGATCTACCAGAAAAATCTAAAAAAGAACCCTTGGTTCAATATTTTGCCTACGTCAATACTTTTTTGTGATGACGTCATTATAAATACATAGAAAACCCTACAAAATGCTTCCTCCGTGCCTCCCTCCCTCAAATCTTTAAAAATCATGCAATTGGGTTG
>JAUKPT010005024.1:0-10711 GCA_032273505.1 Nanomia bijuga
GACACGATAAAGATTCTACGTTAGCCTGTAGTTACATTATAGTTCTTCTCAAGTCAGTAATTAATGACTACTCACAAATAATACATCTAGTAATTTTACAAATACAGAATCATTAAGGTGTGTACGATGCAAAATAGCATAATTGTCAAGTTAAAAGGATGTTTTATAATTCTATTTGACAAGATATAAAACCCGTAGTTATATATATATATATATTATAGGAAATATAATCGGGTTTTAAAAAAGAAAAACTGAAAGCATGAAATAAAATAATAAAATATTTTGTCGGGCGTTTTTTATTATTATGTTAATTGCTGTTTTCGCACAGGGTGTACACGTGGAGGAACTACATAAGCAATCGAATAGAGTGTAGAAGTAGAGTCACCTAGTCCTTTTATCCGATGGCCTTTTAACAATTTCTACGAAGGCATTGGGTACGAGTTTTGTCCACGCACGACATGACGATGAAGTAGTGCGTCTTATTTTCTCCACTCTTCACCAACGCGTAGTGGTATGTCATCTCCAAACACATTTCCATTCATGTAAGTTATGCATCGTCGTCGTGAGACACTACTGGATGGGGGACGCGGATTGTGAATGCGAGTGTCAATAAAAATGATGTAATAAAATGCACTCAACTCTAAGCGAGAGCACATTAACTATACTTAGGGAATGCCGACTGGTTGACCCATGTCATGTGAGGGAAATTGGGTTGTCAGTTGGGAGTTGAGGAAACACTAGGTGGGACTTAAGCCATTGCCTCAATGAGTACGTGAAGAGCTTGTGCATGTGGCTTTCCACGAATTTAACCTTTTCTTCTTACTCACCAAATTCTGGTAAAAAGAGAATTTCCCCTGAATGGAATTTTTCTTAGCAGGGGAGTTTAAGTGAGCTTCCCTGTGATTAACATCGCAGTGCCAAATAAATAAATCAACAAACCAATAGAAATATAATGGCAGCGTTTGACAAAGATTACATGGCGTGGTACCAGACACTAAACATGTCATGCGACAACCAAATGTCAATATTTGAAGTTGTGTGATTTTTAGGTGATCCTGTTACGATATCTTGATAAAATCTTTTTATTCCGACTATTAATGTTCTAGAATATCTTACTGTATATCATATACTATATATTGTACATTTTTTTCTACAATTTCTTCGGGTATTTTAGCCTTGTAGCTGATTCCGCCCTTCCGGCTGATTTTGGTAGCATATTCCGTATTTCGCCATTCCGCTTCCGCAGGGGTAATTCTGATTCCGCATTCTGCTCTTGAAATGTCTTCTCTTCCGTATTCCGCCAAGAAAAAGGGCGTCAATCCCACCATTCCGCCCGGGGTAGGCAATCGCCTTTAAAACGACCATATGTATGATTCTTTCATTGCATGGCTGTTCATACCTTTACAGTGCATTCACGAGTTACATGAATGCCTTCACTGTCCAGGGTCTCTACCAAAGCTAGCCTCAATATTTGCGAGTCGTGTAATTATCGTCGGGGTTGCGGTAGTTTGTTTACCACGCAGAAATAGTTGATGATCCTTACAGTGCATTTTGGTACAAACAAACCCTTGCAGTGAATCTGGTTGACTGCGAACCCGCGCAGTGTATTTCGTTTAGTGTAAAAAGTATGCCATTAAATTTCGCAAACAGGAAGACCTCTACATCCTGAGAATTTTATACACTGGAACCGTGGAAATGGGATTGGGAAAATGCAGGCATGTCATTCGTCAACATTGTTTGACCTTTACACGGCTCTCCCAAAGTTTAATGTGCTTTGAATGTTCAACTGAACATATTTTTCTTAGGTAAGTAAAACTCTTACCCTTCGTACTTGTAAATGATCATGCTTGATTATGGTAAAATGGGGTCATCAGTTTGATGACGTGAGCAATTGCAAAAATCTCAAGAAGCACAGTCTTATCTTTTGTCAAAAATGTTTTTCAATTTTTTATATGAAATTCTTTGAATAAATGGGGAGGGAGGGGGTTGATGGCAAAATCAGTGTTACGGTTGAATGATCCCTTACGTAAAATTTGAACAATTTCCATACCCATTTTTAATGAAATCGAGGTTCAAAAACAGGCCATTTTCCTTGCCACATCCCTGTCAGCGTAAATAACCAAGTTACTAAGCCCGCCCCCCTGAGACATGTTTCTTACGTATGATCTTTATTCATTTCAACTCGACACTTCTGGCCAAAAAACAAGACACTTATAACAATTTTTCTATATAAAATCCTACTAATATGTCTTATCGTATATCTAATTCTAATAGATACGGGGATCATAATTCCATCTTTTACAGGTGTACATTCCACGTTTCAACGTTAATAGAGTTATGATCGTTTGCTCGGAGATTCATTAACCAACGCGTAGTGGTATGTCATCTTTCAGTACACTTTCATTCATGTAAGTAAAGCATCGTCGTCGAGAGATACTTACTGGATGGGGGACGCGGATGGTAGAGGCGTGTGTCATTTACAAATGATGCAATAAAATGCATCAATAACTATCGTTAGGCAATGTCAACGGTTCGACCCATGCCATGTGAGGAAAATTGTGTAGTCAGCTGGTAGCTGACGAAACACTAGGTGGGACTTAAGCCATTTGTATCGATAAGGACGTAAAGAGCTTGTGCTTGGCTCTTACATCATAAGTGCAAACCATAAACCACTAACCATTAACCATTAACCATTTAATATGATTTTTCGTAGAAAATTCAAAAGAGTATAGTTTTTTAGCCATGCTATTTTTAAGGAATTCTTTTCTAATTCATTATAGACCAGTAGTTTTCTTTGAGTGACGAATAACCTTGTACGAAAATCCTGCCCAACATGGTTGGCCAGCGAAGCATGGGAAGCAGGGGTTCAACTTCAAATTTTCTGAGTCGGGGAGATCGAATTTTAAGCCGGGGAATAATGCATAAAAATGCATAAAATAATATCAATTTAACAGTAATTTACGCTCATATTATGGGTTCATCCCGGGGAATTTAGGTGAAATCTAGAATATCCCCGCTCCCCGGGTTTTATTTAAGCCCCTGCAACATGGTTGGGCAGCGAAGCAAAATTTTGTACTTAAAAGTCACTAAAAGCAGTGATTTTAACCAATTTAAAAAAATTTTAAACACATGTTTTTCTTATAAGCAAGTGAAGATTTTTGTAGATTTCGCGGGATTCAATTTTTGCAGTCTGCCCAAGAATTGCCTTTCAATCTTTTCATTGAAACAAATTCATAATAAAACTATTATACCTAAGCAATTATTTTGATTGTTTCTTTTTACGAGAAGGAATTGGGTTGAACTTGTAAGCATTAGATTTCGGTAAATTGGAACTTTCTCGAGAGTTGGAAAAATTTAGTGGGATTTTATTTCCGCGATCGGGTACATCTTTAAACATTTCACGGGATGAAAGTATTGCGATCAGAACGTTTTTGTAGCTGAACATTTACCGGTTTTTGCAAAAAAACGCGAAATCTTCGAAATTTTCGAACACGAAAACGATTAACGGTGAAAATACAATACAAAAACTTTAAACCTTAAACTTAGACAAATTTACATAGGTGTTATCCTGTAGTGCGTTAAATTCGACAATGGATTCTCTTAGAAGTTAAATGTTGTAAGTCTGGATCTATCCCCCAAGTTAGTAGAGCTTAATATATACTTACACAACTCCTAGAAAAAATACTAAAAGAAAACAATGTTATAAGCAAATAAAGCAACGCTAAGGAGTTACGACAATGTGTAACGACAATCTTAACTCAAGCAGCTTAAGGATAAAACGACGTTGCCTATTGGTTAGAGAGCTTATTCATGCTTATGATTGGTTCAACTTTGAACAATCTAACCAGGTGTGCTTTTTGAACTTTGAACAATTCACTTTCTGTAATTTATTCGTGTACATTTCTATAGCGATTAATTTTCTTTTTCACTCTCTGTAAATTATTTGTTTGCATTTCTGTAGTTTTTTTTTCTCTCTTTCTCTCTTTCACGTGCGCATTTTCTATTTGAATAAACTTCTATTGTGCTGGAAACAATACGACTATTGTCGTTATGTAAGTAATATATAAAAGTCTAATATCTTAGACGTTTATATATATATATTACTTGTCTTCATCGGAAATGTCTTTGTAAATGTAAATGTAAATGTAAATGTAAATGATAAGAAATAGAAAGGATAAAAAAAACATGATCAGTACCTCGTTAGTGATTGGTCAAATATGCTTAATGATTAATTGGCTTTAGTTAGGTAAGATCATTAAAGGTGTACTAAGCAACATGAGATTAAGACAGAAATTAATGGTTTTAGAAATGACGAGATTTATTGCAGAAAATTAGTTCACGAATCTGGCGAATCAAGTTTTGAAATGAATTGCTGTGGTCTCAATCTTATAAGTTTATGATTTTATCCCCAGTGTGTATATGTAGGTGTGTATATTCTGTACTAATTACTACTTGGAGGTGCAAGCTTTGCTTCGTAAGATTTTTAGGGGATTTTCGGATCTTTTTTTTTTTCATTTTTTTTTTTTTTTTTTGGGGGGGGGGGGATTTTTCCTCAAAGTGGCAAAGAGTGTTTCTACCTGTCTGCTTTTCGTGAACAACGATGAAATACTAGAGGATACGTCAAAAGTAGATGTGTACTAATTCTGTACAAAGGAGTAACACCGCTTCTCGGAAGGTTGAGCTTTACCTCGGATGCTCACACTTCTGACTACATTTGATTGTTCATGGTTGTGTAATACACAATAACTCCCAACTAAGGTAAGGTTTTGTAACCAGAGAGATTCTTCTGTTTTCTAATTCTCTACTTATAATTATTTTACATCAATGCAACTGCCCTCTGAAATGTCCGCTGCCCGGTAATACCGTTACCCGTGGTACCTACTTTTTGCAGCCTCGAGTGCCGCTACTCGGAAGCCCGAGCTTTGTCGAGGAAGGTCCACATTTGATTGCTCATGGTTGTGTAATACACAATAACTCCCAACTAGGGTGGGATAATTAGTAACACCACTACTCGGAAGATCAAGCTTTGCCTCGGAAGATCATAACTATGATCACATTTGTTGCTAAGGTTTGTGTAATACAGGGTGAGTAAAAAAAAACGCACCCCGTCTTTGAATGCGTACATCTTCGAGAAGAAAAATCAAACACACTTTTCCTTTCAAATGAAGAAACTTTAATCATATTTCTTTGAAATGGAATTGTTCATTAATAAAATAAAAATAAATTTCCATGCAAATAATTTACATTCCTGAAAAGCATGATTTTGAGATAAAATTGATTTTTGCCGCCATTTTACAAGATATTACAAAATTATCATTATGAATTTGTAGCCCTTATATGTTGTGAAAATTTTACAAAAGACCGCATGTGTAGGAAAGCTTTTGTTCTCAAGATATTGACAATAAACTAAGATCTGATGAAAAATTCGAAAAATCAAACCTGCTGCCATTTTAGGAGACAATTCGCTAAATTATTTTTATGAAATTGACTTAGACTTGATGTTCTCAATGTTGTGAACATTTTCCTAAACACTTTATGCCTTGGAAAGTTCTTGCTCTCGAGATAATTTTGAGAAAATAGTCCTTTTTAGGCATTTTTTCGTATTTCTGTGCATATTCGGGCCTGCATCTGCAGAACAATGACGTCAAGAAATTGTTTTATTCAGTTGTTACTTGTAGCGTGATTGAAATTGTGATATTATATTATATATTTTTAAAAAAAAATATGGTGCCTTGTTGATTTAATCTTATCTCTTTTTCTTTTTTTTTTCGACTGACCACCACTCGAAATCAATTTTCGGGCGAAACATTGATTTGTTTTTAAAATCCTTTACATCACATGTAGCCAAGTCATTATTCTTTCAGACACGATAATTAAAAAAATCTTAGAACAATTTTAAAGACCTTTAATTGGCGGATTGCGTTTTTTATTTTACTCACCCTGTACATACTAACTCTTAGCTAGGGTAGGTTTTGCTAACCGTAAGTTTATAATGAATGGATATCTATTGTGTGCATTATGATTAACACTTGAACAATATTCTCTGCTACAGGAAAGTGATGTGCGCGTTCGGATATTTAAATCGCGCAGAGACGCGGTTAGGAATTTTCTCTTTGCCCGCGAAAGATCTTCCGATGATCTTCATTGAAAACTGCTACATGAAAGTCTCGTATGAGTTTTTGATACAATGCCAAATTCAAGTCAAAATTTACGTCTTCAACTGTTTAAGAAGAGGAAACAGTCTGAAGAACTCTTATTATCTTTATAGCATTTACACTGTTCAAAACAGCGCTGTTCCTTCACCTGTCTTCAGGTTGTTCAAGTTGTTTAACCATCCATCTTCACTGTAATCTAAACAACTTCTTTCATCTTTACAATAGCTAAGGGATCACCAAGCCTGTCTAATTTCGACTAATGATTGGTTAAAAATTACGTCATCAAGAATCTGCTTGGTTCATTTGTAAATGTCACAATTTGATGGTTTCTTAAAATACAAAAATGATGATATTATTTTTAAATGAACCAATCGAAATCTTGATGATGTAATTATTAACTAATAAATAGTCTAAGTTAGACTAAATTTTGAGGTGATCCCTTAACAGCATCCATCTCCACTGCAATCTAAACAACTTCTTTCATCTAACGACAGTTTAAACCTAATGCTACTTAAAGGAATCGTCTATAAATTATAAGTAAATTCTCGATTTGATTGGTCAAAAATTACATCGTCATGAATCTGATTGGCTCATTTACAAATATTTACATGAATTTTGAGGTTTGAAAAGTTATCAAATAGTGACATTTTTGTAGTACCCAATCAGAATCATGATGATGTAATTTTAATCCAATCAAACGGTGGATTAACCTATATTTTGTAGATAATCCTTCGCGACAGTCTTTAATATCAACACCGAATGGTAATTAAGGTCTCTAAACCAATGGAAAGAGTCAAACATATCCACTAAGGGATTAATCGCCAAATTATGAATTATTGAATTCTTTGATTGGATCGCGATTACATCATCAAGATTCTAATCGGTTCTTATAAAACTATTTTCTTTGTTTTTTATTTTATTGAAACATAAAAAATCTGATATTTTGAATTGAGCCAATCAGCTTCCCGATGCTGTAATTTCTAACCAATCAAACGGTTGAAATATCCATTATTGTGTGATAATTCACTTATACTTTTCAGAGTAATGCTGTTTTCTAAAGAACACCAGAATAGTTTGGTCGAAAGTAGTGAAACGTGCATTGGTGTTTAGAAAGCAATTCTCTGCTACCAGGCAAAGGGGTCAGTCTCATTTTATTACCATATGAGATTTCAAGATTAGTCATAAAAACGTCATAAAGTCGTTGTATTGTTCATTCTTTTTTTCGTGGATATCACGGCAAAAAGTCCAATATCAACGAGGACTTCGTTTTTATTACTCATTTTGATATCTTTCCAACAATACCAATATGAGATTGACCACTGATAATTTTGTAATTCGAAAGTTATCATAAATCATATACTTTTTTTGAGACCCTCTGAAAAGGGCTAGCAAAAAATGGTGGAGTAAATTATGCTTAGCTCTTAGCGGAGAGATTATTGAATATGATCAAATCTGGATTCTTCACAAGTGAGTATTATTATAGAAATTTTGATTCACTTCTATATTTCTTTCTGTAATGCACTCTGCATTTATTAGCACAGTGTTATAAAATGAATGAGAACACAAGTGTCTATAAAATACATTCGACTATAGAATTAACGGACATGATGGAATAAGCTTCAACCCTGGAAAATCTGTCCAAGTTCATAAGCGTCCAGCATGTAATAAGCGTCCATCATTGAAATTTTGTTTAATTTTTTTTTTTATTTTTATTTTTTTTTGGATTTGTTGGATTTTGTTGGATTTTCTATCAGGAATTAATAAGCGCCCACGATTTTTTTTTCGGAAAGAATAAGCGTCCGTAATTCGATAGTCGAGAGTACATTCACCAGTAGCACAACCGTATATAGCCATTTGGTTAAGTGAGGCAGTTCTTTATTTCAAACCGTAGGCAACATTAATTTGGTTGGCCTTCATATCTGTTTATCTTAAACGGAAAATTAATGCACGAGGAATGCGAAATGACAGTTTAATTTTGCCTTATAAGGAGTGAGAAACTTTAATCTATTATTATGTACCCATCCAAGTGAAATTCGCAGTCTTGAAGAGCAATCCAAATAAGCTCACAATTCTTCCTGTGCTTTCTTTTGTAGATTAAGTCTGCCGATGTTCCCATTCTAGTACTTCATTTAACAGTAAAGACAGTCGTTTGGTTTGCAGCAGTTCAAAACACCCCTTTTTTTTCTTAGGATATTGTTTGGGACGGAATTGCGTGGGGCCGCTCAAATATGAACAAACGTTAGTATAGTTTCTTCCGTCTTAACAGTACAAAGAAAAAATATATTAAAACTCCGGCCAACTGAGTGAGATTTTCTTTATTTCATCAATGCTAAAGACCGAAGACAATTTTTTTTTTTGGCTTACGCATTTGTTTATCTTGAACGAGAAATTGATCTAAAAGCTGTGCGAGTTGGCAGATGACAGTTTCTTTTTGGCCTTGATATTTTTGCATGGAGTGTTTAGGTTAACATTCATCATGGGACAGCCTTGCAAAAACTTTTTATATCTCTTTTTGGCGTCAATTTTCTTTTTTATGGAGTTTTTAGTTAACATCTAACATAGGACAGCCTTGCAGATGCTTTTTATATTTCTTTTTGGCCTCAATATTCTTTTATGGAGTTTTTATGGAGTCCGCAGTTCTAGATTTTGGAATAGGCTAAGTATACGCTATAGCCTAGCATAATATTAGGCTCAGCGCAAAGAACGTCGTTTTCTATATCTATGTATAATTTAACTTCTGTAGAATCACGTAAAAAAAGCCTGTACCTTACTCCCTTCAAATTTCGCCTGCCTTTTATTTTCGCCTCGAGGGGGGCGAAAATTAAAGGAAGCGAATAAGTACCTTTACACAGGGAGGAAACATTTAAGGGAGCGAAATATAAAGGGGCGAATTTACGTTACGAATTCAAAACAGCTAATAACTAATTCTTACGACGCTTTATCGTGACCTTCTTTGTTGATCAAAAAGATTAGGGCGTTCTAGACCAATATTGTTTCTCATCAAAAGATATTTCATCTATTTCAAAATGACTATATCTATTCATTTCTTCATCAGAAAACAATGTAGAGAAAATTGTTAACGAGAAAATAAAATTATTTTCCTTAAACTCTTTTGGTTTTGAATAAGCGCCGCCCTCGAATAAGCGCCGCATCAAAAAAGTTGAGTTTTGATAGACACGTGGAGAACTTGTGCATGGCTGCTCCATCATAATTGCAAACAATAATAAAGAACCTTTTTAAGACAGAAAAGGGAAAAGGAAATCAAGGTGAAGTTTCTAAATCGACTTTTTTTTCCATCAAAAGTCCAACCAAAAAAATATTTTTCGTTTTGTTTTGCCCATGATATTGATAAAACAATAGCATCGTACGACGGAAAGTAAGGCGTTTGTTGACTACTGTTCGCGGATTACAGTACTGTTGTTTTAATCACTGTTGCTATGGTGTATCCGTGATGTTCGATGATAAAATGAACCACAGGATACCGTGGGTTGAATCAAGTGAAACGAAGAAATATGTGCAACCTTGCTGTAGACGACGTCCACGCATGCGCATGTTTTCTATCCCTGCTGATTGTTCTATCATTGCTCTTCAGAATGAATCCTCAACTTTTAACATCTAGTATTTTTGAATCCTCAACTTTATGTGTATCAGTGGGTATCTTTAATTGGTATCATCCCGCTGATAGTCTCTGTCTTTGCCACTATTATGAATCCTCAACTTTTAACATCTAGTATTTTTTATAGAATTTGTCACCGTTATGAATATACCCTAGTTAACATCAATGTGTGATACTACAATCGTTAGGCTAATGAATCCTCAACTTGTAACACCTAGTATTTTTTATAGATTTTGCCACTGAAATTTTTATCAGATAGAGAATTTAAACCTCTTTTTGTGGACATATAGCTCCTTGCTGCTGAAGAAAAGCTCTTGCCCTTACCCGCGCGCGGGTACCCGGCAGTGTACCAACAAATTCACTATAAAAATGAAAGCATCTATTGGAAGTTATGGCGAACGCTGAATACCTACCCAGGAATTACATCCACTTTTGGGTTTTAATTCCGGCTAGCAAGAAATAAATTCAATTTAAAACATTTTTAGACGTTATTCCGACAAAAAGTTACTTTTTTGTGGTATTTTGTGGTATTTTGTGGTTCTTTTTATCATTTTATCATTTTATCATTCTTTATATTTTGGATATTATTCCTTCATTTTGTAAAAAATCATTCATTATTCCTTCATTTTGGGTTCTATTTTCTTTTTTTAGAAAATTTCTGGGTTTTTATTCCTGCGTTATTTCAAAAATAGTTTCATAGTAAATGTGGATACGGATTACAGGAATAGTTTCCAAATCTGGATGTTATTCTATCTACCCGAAGTTATGTCGTTACAGAAGTACTAAAATGCGTGTTGGTATTTTAAAGAATGCTTACAAAGAATCAGGTATGTTCAAATTCATTTTCACTATTTTACCGCTAAATCGGACAAAACTTAGTCGGACTAAATTTTAGTCGGACAAAAATATTGGTCGGACATAATTTTAGTCACTTTCGAAA
>JAUKPT010005025.1:0-10710 GCA_032273505.1 Nanomia bijuga
CTCTTTGGCGCCGTTCGGGTTATATTCCCGCGCGTGCAATCAATTTTTCTCGTTTCGATATATCGTTGTAGCGGTATGAATGCAACTACCTTGGCCGAGAAAAATAGCATCATACGATGTGAATTGATCAATACTATACCGCAAGTCAACCGGGTCGACCCGTGCCATGTGGGGGAAATTGGGTGGTCAGTTGGTACCTGACAAAACACTAGATGGGACTTTAGTCATGACCTCGATTAGCGCGATAACTGCTTTACAAGACTGTTTTATCATAAGTGCATGCCTTACCCATAACCTAACCTTTAAGAAGACCGTTAAAAATTGTTGAAATAACATCAAAAATGTCATGCATTGTATGTGCTTTGAAACGTGACCCCATAATTGTCATACCATACTAAAATAAACAGGATTGATTTTAAGAAAACTGTAAATGCCTAAAGTTGCATAATAAATAAATGAGGTACTAACAATGTTCACTAAGAATATGAGGAAAAGTTTAGATTTCTATAAATCCTCGAGACACAATGTAAAAGCATTTTAACCATGATAGGACACTTCAGAGAACGTTAGCATCTCGTTTAGCAGCTCATATAAGCCATAATGTCGAAACATCAGACATAACATCTTTTAAAAAGATCCATTTTTGATTCGCCGCAAGCCATTTTGCTCGTACCAATGGAAAATTTTTCGGAGCTAATTCACCAAGATTTCACATTCGCCTACCATAAAGAAAAAGTTCTCCTACTGTTAATTTACAAAACTTTTGAAAATTTTTGTTGAGGTAATTTAGCAATGTAATTTGTTTCAATGTAATTTGTGCCAATGTAATTTGTGCCAATGTAATTTGTGTCAATGTAATTTGTGCCAATGTAATTTGTGTCAATGTAATTTGTGTCAATGTAATTTGTGCCAATGTAATTTGTGCCAATGTAATTTGTGCCAATGTAATTTGTGTCAATGTAATTTGTGTCAATGTAATTTGTGTCAATGTAATTTGTTTCAATGTAATTTGTTTCAATGTAATTTGTGTCAATGTAATTTGTGCCAATGTAATTTGTGCCAATGTAATTTGTGCCAATCTAATTTGTGTCAATGTAATTAGTGTCAATGTAGTTTATGTCAATGTAATTTGTGCCAATGTAATTTGTAACAGTGACAATTCGTGCCAATGTAATTTGTGCCAATGCAATTTGTGCCAATGTAATTTGTAACAATGTAATTTGTGCCAATGAAATTTGTGCCAATGTAATTTGACTTTGAGTCCAAGCAGGTGTCACTATTTTGATACATTCGGGCCAACTATAACTTTTGGTATGCAAATACTAAATATCAAACTCAATTCAAACGATAATTTCCTATTTACTATTTAGGTGTTACCTGGGCCTGAATAATTGTCATGCACAGATCACAAGTGTTTATTGATATAAAACATATTTTCATATCCGTGTTGTGAACGAAATCTAAACATGTTATATGTTTTAACACAAAAATTCAATCCTTGTTGTCATCTATTTGAAAAGGATACTTGCGTGCAAAATCCCTTCCGCACTGGAGCAATTAGAAAAATTCAGAATATTAGATCAATGATTAAAAGGTGTTGAATAAGAAAAAAAAAATTGAAATTGATCATAACTCTATGTTTAAGGCTTCTATTACTTAGTTTCTTAGTTTCAAGGTGTTTTGGTTTTAATTTCTGTATAGTATACCAGTCAATTGTAAGATAAGGCATGGCAACCTTAATAAGCTGACCATGGATAAGGTACGGCCAATAATTACTGGTATGGTTTTTATTAATTGTACGTTCTAAAAAAGGATCACTTTAATCACAAATGCACTCTTCTTCGCAACATTTGTTTATATTTTTAAAATTTCTAAATTATCTAGAAAATAGTTGTTGTGTCGACATTAGAACCTGTTTCGTTAATGATTATTACAGATATGGATCATATCTGCAGCAGATTTGAAGAATTTGCAACTTTTTACTAGACATAATAACTGCGTAATAACTGCGTAATAACCAAACCGGTCTGTAAGCCCTGCACTGAATTGGGCCAATCCATGAAAGATTTTGTGATTTTGTCTCTTGTAAATCACTTAAGCTGTACTGTTGCAAAAGGAAAACTAAAAATGAATAAATTTTGATCAGTGTTTGATTAACACTTCAGGATTCTTCTCCACCTCATACATACTTGGACACAAAAAGACACCATTGATCCCAAACTATGTTCATTTTATTCAACAGAGGAAATTTTTGTTGGTGTGATGCGTTGCTTTCTGCAAAAATGTACTACTTTCCTACGAACGCCGTTTACAGCGTTTGTCGGACCCTAGTTGTGATGAAACCGATCAATTTACAATTCTGTACATCGCACTAATCTTGATTTACAATATTTAGATTGCATGGTCCGGGGAGTTATGAGAAGAAATTTCCAGAATATTTCTTTTCGCAACCAATCTAGAAAATTGGCAATTTAAAACAGACTCGAATGCACAATCTTGTTAACCCATGTAGAATGTTTAGTATAGAGCTGCTTAAAACGCTGCTTGATACGATTACATATGTATAATAGGTATGAATAATATGTATGGTATGAACATAAAGAATATAGAGTCTAATGAAGACTCACATTCCACATAAAAATGCAAATATTCGACCAATGTAACTTTCCCGCAAAAAGTGCCAAACACTTTTGTTAGTTTTGTTCTTATCGAGTAGTATGTTTATATTAATTTAACTTAAATCTCCAAAAACTCCCATCAAACGAACTAACCACAAAACCTTTATGTAATAACAAATGAATCAAAGGACGGCATTTTTGTGTTCAGTTTATCATTATATAAGTAAAATGTTTGTCCACAAGTTGATTTCAAGTAGAGACCATTTAAGTAGTCCCTTAAATCAATTATAGTTGGATTTATTTAGAAATCTTCTTATAGGAGGTTCTTCGGAAAGTTCATTTAGGTCTGGATTTTAAATAGACTAATCCAGACAAATTCAGCAGGTGAGGTGATTCTTTAGGTAAAACCTTTAATAAAAAATTGTTTTTTATATGTTGTCTAACAAAAGTAAATCAGGATGATTGTAGTTTTGTGGATTTTCTTTTTATTCCAATTCACAAATTCGCGATTTGTTGCCAGTTTTATCTTTGAATCATCATGAGGAACATGGTTGATTTTTTCATGGTTATAAGTTAAATTATGATATAAAATTCACATTGGATGGTATTTTGTTTTTTATTATAAAATGAACTATCAAGATAATCCTGCTTAAATAACAAGAATTTTGATTTTTTATTCTTGAGGGATTAATAATTGACGATGGTTTCTTATAGTTGGGGTGGAAGAAATGTCAGAAGTCAATGATAAGTTGGAATATCAGCTATTGTAGATATACGAGTAATTAATTTAATCACTTTTTACCTAATTTGGGTTATCATATTTCTTTGATGTGTCAAGCAACATACAATGCCATAGAAAAAGTGCCTAAAAATCGAAAGGAAATTATTGTAAAGGGGGGTAATTTGCCTATAGAAACTAACAAGGTGTGCTGTAGAAAACTAACTATTGATTTGGAAAATAGACAATCTATTGACATTAAACACTAGGTTCAGATTCTCACTATTAAGTTGAGATCTATACATGCCCCTACTATAAAATTTTCTCATTTTCTTTATTTGAGACATTTGATTTTAAATAGGGTGCAGTGGCGAATCTGTTTTTTTTTACGTTTCTGCTTTTCCCTGCAGTGATTGATCAAAGAACTGTTATTAACTTTTACCAAGTTTGGATATCAGATATCCTGAAATACTGTAATTGTGCAGTCATATATGATGGTAGCAAACAGAAAACAATGCATCGACTTGATCGAGTAGTTTTATATTTTGAGACATTTTGGAATAAGATATTTATCAATCTAAAATTTTGTAACATAACACGTTACTGATTCTACGTGTTTACATTTTTTTGCCTATTGATACATTCGTGTCTTTTGATGTTATTAGTCTGCTCCTTCTTGATGCCAGTTCAAATACCTCATTTCCTCGTGTCTGATCCGTTTTCTACTTAATGATGTTTTCAACAGGACGATTCAGAAGCATAGGAGGATCGATTTGTTTTTGCACCATGCTCTCTTCCTCGAAATGATACTCAGATGCTCATATGATAATCTGCCATAGCACGGTGTTTAAGTCGTACAAGTTGTGATTATAATCAACATAGTCATTTCTTGCTATTTTTGGAGAAAAATGTGAAATGATAGGGGTTAAGGTTCGATTAAGTCTAATGAAGCTTTTCTTTTAGATAAGCATCTAAATTATCTAGTCAAATTCTATCAGATTTGCATTGTGAAAACCCTTTTGTAGCCTCATGTCAGATACAATGACAGACCAAAGTTAACCCAAGTGACGAAACTAGTCCAGCTTTTCCAACTTGTCCGTGAAATGAACAGGAAATACTAGTTTACCTGTTCTGCTTGCACAAAATTTGCGTATCTAGAAGAGGAAAAAATAAGGAATTTTAGCCAAAGATCTACCTTTGAATTTAATATGATTTGAAGATAACAATTTAGTTTTAAAGAAGATACGAAGAAATTCAAAATTGATCCCATAAGGTTTGCGAGATCATAAACTAGTGCACTCATTTCCAAACAATTTTTGATAATTACTTTCCATTAAGCTCTATAAGACAACAAATAGATCCGTGACGTCACGATAATTCTGACTAATTTAGTGTAAACAGCTTCGTTACCGAAATAGAAAGATTCTTTTTTCGCTGACTGTTTATTTGTGTTTTTTTTTCGTTGACAAAATCTACAAAAACAAATGTAAACAATCATTTAATGCTTCCTTGGGTTGAACTCTTCAATCAGTGTTGGAAAAGGTTTCAGAAGTTGCGTGACAAACTTAATGATCTATTGGATTTGTCATTATTCATTAGCTGGCTCTAGAGTATATTCAATTCATCGGTTAATTTTACCAATTTCTTGTTTTTGTATGGTAATGGTTCTAGTTTTAGGTTTGTCCATTTCAAATTTATCATAATTCATCTTAATTTGAATTTAGATTATACTAAGTTGCAATTAAATGTATTTGCGATGTAAAATAATGTAAAAACATGTAAACATGTAAACTTTATCTCTCTGTATCCTTTTAGATAACATTTAACCTCGTGTTTTCAATGGGACCTTAGGCAATGGCTCAATAAGCAAGACACAAGATGGGAGCATTTGGCATTTGACAGTTCAACAATAATTGCAAATTATACCTTGAGACTTAATAGAAAAATTAGAGGGCAACGTACAAAAATTGATTACTAGTTACTGAACTTTGTATATCCAGATAATTTCTACTCTAATGAAATTCTGCCAACTTTCTGTCATCATTAATGCTAAACAGTATTTAAGCCATTGATAAGCATGTATCACTTATTCATCGTGTACCATTTAACTGGATTATGCAAGTGCACTTTTCGTAGTGTCATATAATCATTTATTCATATCACACATTCAATGAAAGATTCTTGCAGGAATAATTAATGTGGAGATCTTGTTATAAAATTTTGAAATTACAAATTTTCATTAGAAATTACAAAATGAAAGAAAGAAGATAAGATAGGAGAATAATGCGTTGTCATAAGGTATGGGTTTAGAGGTTGCTTTTCTGTGATAGTTGGAATCTGTTAGATTTTTCTTTTCTATACAACTCAATTGACTGAATCGATGAGTTAGTGAATTACTGTAAATAATTTTTTGTATTTGATAATTTTTAAGTATATTCTTTAAATCATAAGACTGATACTAGATTTGAGACTAATTCTGGGATTCTTAGGATCTCCTCCAATTTTAGACCCTCAATACTAGCCTAGCCTTTCGTGACCTAAAAGATGTTGTGATTAACTTTCTTTTAGTACGATAAAATACAGACTCAAAAGGAATGTGATCATTTTTATCCTTATTTATACAATAACAAATTAGTTTTTCTGGCATGATAGACCACAATCTGATGAGATCATAAAATTCGGCGACAAGTAAGTCAAAGAAATACAGTCTTAAAGTTGCAATCTGGTTACCGTCTAAATAAACTCCATAAAAGAAAGAAATGAATAATAACATCCTAATAAAACTAATACTAATAAAGTTTGAAAGGTATTCTAACAAGTAACAGATTAGTGTAAATTTCTCTTCTTTTATTATCCAACATAGCTGTATCAATAGTCCAATTAACACCATTTCAATGGTTAATCTACTAACCATTTTATAGACCAGAAATCAGCTCGTACAAAAAGACGTAAAAAATAGCTTTCAGTTTCATTCTTTGATAAAGTCAATGTTTGGATTGTTTGTTTGAGTGCAGCATTTAAAAAGGACAGGTAAAAGATATTTTTTGTTTATAAAAGAGATTTAGACAACTTCTAATTCACTTGACTAGTTAGTCAACTAGGGAAAGGAAGAAAGTGATATCATAAGACTGAACTTATTGTTTTGTCAATATGATACTGGTTATCTATTCATATCATTTATCAAATTAGATGTTTTTTATTTATTAAAGTTGATGTTTATTCTATTTTCTTTATACATAATTTTGTTTTCTGAATCTAATCTGAATCTCGACAAAAACTTTTTTGAAAAAGTGAACTTGGAAATCTCTAAATATTTGTTAACGGCAGCGATTTTTAGTTGTTATGTAGGTTCAACGCATGACCCAGTGGACATCATGCCTCTGGAAGACTCCTGACAGGCGTCTGACAGAGGCGTTTTTCTACCATTGAAAAATTCCTTTGACAGACGCCTGACAGGCGTCTATCAGAGGCACTTTTTTGGCGGTTGAATTTAGACGCCTGTGAAGCGCTTGAGAGACGCCTTTTTAGGTGTCTGTCAAAGTTTACAAAATTACTAGCGGACAGGCGCCTGCCTGAGGCCTTTAGTAGGCGCCTGTCAGAGGTTTCAAAAATACTAGCAGAAAGGCGTCTATTGGAGGCCTTTTTTGCGGCTGGTTTTAGACGAATGTGAAGCGCTTGAGAACTGTTTAATTCTATAGTTTCTCCCAAGAACCGTATAGAACTACACTTAAATATTATTGTGAAAGTTTAGCCTACTTCTTTTCATATTCTAGTCTTTTTTGTTCTCTCCTCGTGATGACGGCAACACAGATACCGTTGAAGCAACACAAGAAATCGTGACACGTGACCACAAGAACATCTCCATGAGTGAAACAAGTAAGTAGCTTAGCTAAAGAGCACCTCCACAAAATGACAAAACCTGCAGAGGTATTTTGACGGTAAAAGTAAATCATGATAATCAAAATAATCATATTTCGAATTATAGAAGATAAAGATGTATTACAATGCCTACCTACACAAAGAGGAGAATGCAAAAAGCATCAATAATTTCAAAAAACTATACACTATCGGCAGCAAGAAAACAATCATTTATGGCACTCAAAATGCCTTTATAGTTTTGAACGGCGGTCATAATTTATCACCATTCCAGTCATGGCATCTTTCAAATGTGTTTTTTTTATTTGCTAGGTAGTGTTCAAAATCTCGCATATTCTACAACTGATGTTGAAGAAGGGTGGGTAAGGGAATCAATACGATGAATCGTTTGTTTTTAGGTGGGTATGCGCCTTGCATCCAAATTCTACTCAATCAAAAAGCTGTCACTATTGATGTTAAGCATGTCTTGATGTTCTTTTACTTAAAGCTTTCTGCTTTCATCTTTGTTGGAATGGTTTTGCTGATTGCATAACATTAGGTGGTTGCTAACAGACTTTCTTTTTAAGCTTTCATAAGAAGAAAATTGAATTAAATTTAAACTGGCTAAGTTCTTCTCACTTGCGAAAGATTACCTGATTTACAAATTTCACTGAAGTAAACATGTTTTTTTTCTCAATTTGATAGTTCATTTCTGATTTTAAGATACCTTGAATAAAATAAATATGGTGTTAATCATTGTAAAATATTTGAATTTGTCAACCTACACAATTATAACCTAGCACGTTTTCTCAACACAGAATCAATCAAAGGAGCGATTTACCTGGCGAACTATTTATATATGAAATGGGATGGTAGGGCATGGAAGTACGAACAAGATTGATTGTCTTTTATTCCAGATGTACCAGACATTTTAAAGTAAAAAATGATAACCGCGATAAAACATACTGAGTTTTACATAAAAACTACAGAAATATTTTTTGTGCAGATATTTCGATATTATTTGAATATCATTTTCAATGCGTGTCGAATGACTGACAAAAACAAGTTCGCAAAATATTTATAATCTTTTGTTAAAAGTTTTATTTTAAATCAGTAAACCTGCGCTGTATATTTTAAAATATAGAGTGGATATATAATAAAGAATGATTCTTGTCTCAAAAATCGTCATATTGGATCAAGTAGGGGTTACGAAACATACCATATTACCGTGAAAAATTAAGCTAAAATAAGACTGAATAAATCTTTTGATCATATATGACTGCAAACTAAAATTTGGCTATAGCACCCATTTATCGCATTTATTATGGTGTCATGAGTAAAATTCCCATAAAATGTCCTCATACGGTATACAATGGGTTTCCTTCAAGTCTGTCTCAAAATGAATGATGTAGTTAGATCCATAGCACATGATAAATTATATGTAACAGATAGGAACTCATCTCTGTGATGATATCTAGCAGTAATGGAAACAGTTTTTGAGGTCTAATTTTTTCAGATCTGAATAATATTTCATCGTGATTACCCGTTCTACTCCAAAAAGCCAAAAACGAAGGAAAGGTCGATACAAAAATATAATATTTTTTCGAATAACAATAAGATCACCAGAGATAACAATTTGAAATAAACTTATTGATAACTACAAACTAAAAGGTTTTTGTTCGAGAAACTCTTTACAAAATGAATTGAATAGGAGCAAAAAATTATAATCGTTATAAACAAATTTAGTTTAAAAAAAAGAAGAAGAAGATCTCTATCAGATTACTTTTAAATTATTAATATCTCAGTTAAAAAGAAAAAATATGTTTTAATATTAGACGAAATGAGGAATATCGGATGGAACTAAGTACGTTACGATATTAAGAGTTAAGAAAACTTTGAATGCTTCAAAAACACCCCAAACATAAATTTGATGTTGCATATAACAAGAGTCAACATAATATTTTACGAATAAAAAGGCAATATTCAGTTTACCTCCTTTACCCTTTAAGGTGACATTTTCATTCAAAGTAAAGAAATTGATTGTTTTTCTTTGTTATTTATTGAGCGCAATACTTCTTTTCAAGAATAATTATGTCATATCATGGTGCTTATAAATATCTACAACCATTGACAAAGTTAAAAAGAATATAGTAGAAAAGCTGCCTATTATTTTGGAACAGACTGTTGAGTAGAATCTTTTATAATTGCTGATAGATAGCTATGAAATGTAAGCCTGAACATCCTCATGTTGTGGTCAGGTGTTACATATCGATCATAAGTTGAAACTGAAAGCCTAACACGAATCAAACAACCCTCTCATCTTCAGTTAAAATATAGTTTAATCAAATGATAGATTAAGAATAAGAACTTTTTGGGGAAAAATAAAAATAGAAATGAAGATAAAAAGTGATATAATTACATTATCCAGAGGAATATAATAAAAGGAGGAGTCGCAATAACTAATTAGTTTGGAAACAACGTTTAAAAATAACATCAAATTTGTTTTCGTAATGAAGAAAGTAATTAAGAGCATCAAATAAAAAGATGAATATTGAATAAATGAAGTTAAAAAAAATCAGAATAGTAAGTTATTGTACTCAATAAAGCTCGTTTTAGTATAATATAAAAATCAAATCCTGATTAAAACGGGGGTTCATTATAAGAATGAAGACGATATTTCTTAAAAGAAAATAAATAGGGGGTTGGAATCTTCTGTAAACAAAAATAGTTATATCTATTGAAAATATAGAGTTCTTATACAAATCAAATCTAACTCGTTTATTCATAGATAATTTTAAAGTCTTAAAATCCTTCAATCCTCTCTTTAATCAATGTTATATAATATTCTCTGTGATTGGTCAATATGAAAAGAATTAAGAATTGAACAACTTACTAATAAATATTTTTCATAAAATCTCAACTTTGATACAATTTGTACTATTTTTGTCAGTTAGATCATTGTAAAGTTTCTTTTGGAAAAGTCTATTTAGAACCTAATGATTTTACGTCGGCATTTAATTCTAGTTTTTGATTAATTTAACCCCACTTTACTTGTGAGTGTCGATAATTCCAGTAAACCAAACGATTTACTCTTTTCTTGAATTGTGATGTCCCTTTGTAGCAATATGGATGAGAACGAATTACTCGAGAACAATAATATGGAAGAGAATATCTGTGCAGTTTGTTTGAATGCTATTAAACAAGGTATCTGATCATCTTTCGAACTATTTGTACAACTTCTCTCTGCTAATTGAATACTTCAGTATTATGGTTTCAAGCGGGTGGGGGTTGACCGGTTGACCTTCAGTTTAATGATTCTGAACTTTGTTTTGATTTTTTTATAAAAAATATTTTTTTGAACTGTAAACCTCTTGTTCTTAGATCAGACGGTGTCAGATATCATTGGGCGCCAGGCAAGTCTCATTGTTGGCGCAGGTGTACTACCTGGATTCATCATCCTCTCCATTGTGCTCTATTGCATCTGCCGATGTTGTGCATACTGTGGAAATACAAATAAAA
>JAUKPT010005026.1:0-10710 GCA_032273505.1 Nanomia bijuga
ATTGTACTGACGTTGACGTGACAATACAATGAATCCTTATCGTTAGTTAGTTATCACTGTGAACAGGACACAGAAGTTTCGAAATTATTGGGGAATAAAATGTTAGAAATTAACAAATTGTAGTTTTACCTATGTATGCGTAAAGAGAAAATGGTTATCCCAAAAATAAGTTTGATTTTGATATGTTCTCTAGTTTTCTATCATATTGAGTGAATTCAGACTTTTTCATTGTAATTTGATCATCACTAAAGTCCTTTGTTTTAAAACTAAATTCAATCTTTAACTTCTTTATTATTCTTTGCACTTCTCCAATCAAAAAGTTGCGTGACTTCCACTTCAGATTTGATTCACTTTTTATTTTCTTAGCCTTCAACGATTTTTTAATTTGTCTTACTTTAAGCAAATAACTCTTTAAACTGTGGATTCTTTCCTTGTAAATTTTCTTCTCCATAGAGGATTCGTAATCAGCAACACCTTTAGCATATTCATTGTGCCTTAATCTATAAAGTGAACGTAATTCTTCTGCTTTATTAATAAACTCTTCTATTTTCCTTCCAGTTTCACAGTCTTCAAGATTATATTCCTCAAGGAAATCATCTACATCTTGACCTGTGATATTTTGAGCTAGCGAAATATCTTCCACTTCTGTATGTGACATGATTCTATATTGATTGTGGTGAAGATATTTACTAATCCTTATGTGTTCCAAAATACCACAAACGTGATAGGTTACTTTCGAGAAAACGTTAATTAATCTATTGAATTGTAAGCTTTCTTTACCTTGACTAGTGCTATCTTCTGAAATTAGGATAGATGTGTTTTGGTAGAAACTGAGGATGCTGATGGTGAATTTACTAATGTTAGATCAGATTCAATTGAACATGTGGTAATAGCTGACGATTCTTCCCCAAGTGATGTACTACATGTGAGATTCTCAAAAGAAAATATTAAATTCGATGATGGAGGATCAGATTGTGGTGTTCTATAAACGTTGTGATCACTATCCGAACCTTTTTCTGAAGAACTGTTAGATTTTATAAGAATCCTTTCTCCTGTAGAACTAAGAGTTTTATAATTAATTCTATTCTTGCAAGATCGTTGCTACGAGTCTGATCGTTTCATGTATACACTAATTCACATTGAAATAAATACCACCTAGTTTGTCCAACAGTTCCTGATGTATACAGTATGCTAGGTTAACAGAAATGAATCGCCATATAGTATGCTAGGTTAACAGAAATTAATAGCCATATAGTATGCTAGGTTAACAGAAATGAATCGCCCGTGAGTAGATTACTTGATCGGCTGTTGAATGTAGGGTTGCCAGAGTGAGGTGAAAAGGAGGCGACGTACACCACTTGATTGAAGGCGTGAGAGTTCAACTAAAATAAAAAGAATACAAAATAGTACAAAATAGTACAATGAGTAGCTACACAATAATTGAATTGCATTTTCGATTAGTTCTGTTGATAACTCATCAATATAACCCTTTAATATCAGTTCAATTGTAAAGATATAGTCTTTCCTTGATAGTATTCGATTGTAAATTAAGTATGATCTCATACAAGGATGAATTGTCTTGTAAAGCATAAATATGCATGCCTCATATCTCTATTAATATGTAATTTATTCAGCAAATTCTTGATAAGTTCGATGATAATGTTACTGAACATAATTAGGGAAAACATACCAGCTTCCCCTATCTTTCCCATTCAAATTGATATATTATAGATGACGATGGCGGATATAACTCAATACCATCCATTTGGTCCAATAACACGATGATCCATTTCTTGTATTAGTCGATTTGTGATTTAAACACCATAAAAGTATATAATGAAGTGAATGGGTTTTACCCTACAAACCATGTCGACACGTGTCTTTTGTAGTATTTGGACTGAAGACACGTCTCATTTCCTCTTCTCCTGTCCATTATACACGCTTCAAAGAACGCACTTAGCTGCAGAAATCATTACCATACTAGCAGCATATAATTTTAACCACCTCGCAAACCTTGTATGTTGTATGCTGATTACGAATATAACCAGTAATCAGTGCGAATAGGAAGCTTTTGGTCATTATTAGCCTTAATTAGCCTAATTTTGGTCCATTTTTGTCCATTCTAGCATAAAGTGCATTTTCAAAACGTTTAATTCTAAATCTAAATTATATATCTGGATTGTGCATGCAAATTAGATGAAAAAAATGATATGGTTTGTTATGTGTGGATCAAATGATCAGGAGTTATTAGTGTTTAAAGTTTCTAAAAAACTGCTGATTCAGCGTAATTTTGTAAATTTCGTAAATTTAAAACTCGAGAAGTAGAGATCCAAACATATCAAACCATACCATTTTTTTCATTTTCATTTTCATTTTCATTTTCATTTTTTCATCTACTTTTTATTCTCAATCCAGATATTTAATTCAAATTTAGAATTAAACATTTTAAAAATGTACTTTGTACTGGAATGGACCAAAATGGGGCAAAATTAGGCTAATAAGTTTCCTATTCACACCGGATTACCGGTTATATTCGTAACCAGCATACCTAAATTGACCAAACAGGATTGAACTCCATAGTTACGTGTCATGTTGACACTCAGCTCACTGGGCCGCTGTTCTATTATATGGTTTATCTGATCGCGAAAACAGTAGCGTAATAAAAGCAACATGAGACTTAACGTTTCTTATAGCTTGTCAAATATTTTTAAGTAAGACAAATCCTCCACCCCCTCCCCTCCCCTCCCCGTTGTGGTTACGACAAGCGTTTCTTCATTTATGCTACAGTTTTTTTGATTTTTACTATGTGTTTTCTTTGCATTGTATTTTCTTTTCCATCATTGTCTTCCTATTGCATAAATTTTTCATTTTATTTACGTGTTTGTTGTATTTTTATAGGAAGCTGCTCTTTATGACTAGAAAAAAAATCAAGAAAAAAATGCTTCAAAAAGACGAAAACTGACTTTAAATCAGGATCACCGACTGCCAACGAATGTTTTATCGGAAAATGCCTTGTCATGCATGTATCATGAAATCATTATCCGCAAAATGGTGGAATCTTTATTGAACATTGAATGTACTCGTTGAACGAGTCTTATGAAGAGATATTTTCTGTTTTTGGGTTTCTCAATGCTCGTTTCAAAAGACGCTAGAGTCGTCATTGATCCACTGTTCATTTAAACTCTGAGCTAGTTTACCTTGTTGTATTTATAACGTTGAAATATGTGGTATTCAAGATATTGAATGAACTAAATAACAAAGTAAAATGTTTAGTTTAAAACTTTTCTTGATTGGAGTTGCTTGTGGCGTCAGAGACAGTTTGCTTGGGATCTTATTGTTATTCAATATCGATAATGACAAAGGTAAACCTGAAAGAACTGAAGAAACTCGCCCTCCTGGACGAAGAGGGACGCGATCTACTCAATCCTCAAAGCAAACTACCAAAGTGCTCCCCATGATGGGCAAATGTTGTTTTCTAAATGGCGGGTTATTATTGGTCAGTGTCATGGTTTTTGAAAGTTATATTGTACCTGCAGTCAAAATAACTATGGCTATTATCACGTCTATGTTTATGAAAAACAATGATCAACAAAGTGCACTCTGGTCATGGCTGGAACCAACAATGACTTACACTTTCAAATATCTCTGGGTTATACCATTGTTCTGGCTTTGTAAAATTCTTAATTGCTTTTGGTTTGTTGAAATAGCAGACGTAGCATACAGACAAAAACATGGAAGACCAGTCATTTCTCTTTTGTCTTCTAAAGACAGTGTTTTTAAGGTTTTGAGTAAAACAATGGCTGATTTTCTTTTCAGTATCAAAGTTGAAATATTCTTCATGCTTCAAGCACAACTTGTTGGTTTAGTTCCCGTTGTTGGTCCGATGTTATCATTTTTTCATATGTCCCTTTTGTATTCCTTATATGCATTTGAATATACTTGGACAAATTTGGGATGGAGTGTTGTACGAAGGGTTGGATATGTAGAAAATAATTGGCCATATTTTCTTGGCTTTGGAGTCATTTTGACAACAATAACAAACATTTCATCGTCAGCTGTGATCAGTGCCTGTATATTTGGTATCAGTTTTCCTGTTTTTATTTTAAGTGGCTTAGAGGCTCATCCTTACGAAGTTTGTGATGTACCACTTCGTATGTTTTCTTTTGTGATATGGTTAACAAACCAAATATTCTTGTTAAAAGCTGGTGGAAAAGCCAAAGTCAAATCTGAGCCAGCTCAATAACCGTGGCAAATTCAAGTGGTTTATAAGGGCACTCCATTGAGGCACAATCCCTAGATGGATCTTTATTGATCAAAAATTCTGAATTTATTTTTTCTTCCTTTCATTCACAGGTGTTCTTGGCTGGAAAATGATGTTTTTAAGATAATGTGTCAAAACAGTCTATTTATCTTCTTGATTTATTATTCATTCTTTTTTAATTATGTAGAAACCAGTTAAGAGCCAGATGATTTCTTTAAAATTATAAGGACATGTTCATGAGGTTTTACCAAAATAAGGTTTTTTGATATCCTTTAGTATCAAGACTTTCTGGGAAAGCCTGTAATAAGTAATAGTAAAGTAAATCGGACCTCGGCTATCTCAATTATATATGGATTTGGACGAGGAGAAAACAACTTTCTAATAGAACAAATATAGATGCAAGAATTCAAGTTTCGTTATTCACTGTAGCTTCCCTAATAAACAAGTTTAAAGTGTGGGCAAAAAATCAGCAGAAAAATATATTTTTCTATGAGCAGGTAAAATAATATCTTTATATTAACTCTCTGGAAGATTTTTTTTCAGAGTAGAGACGACTTAAAGACATGTTTTAGCAGTAATCAAAAAAAGAAAAATTCTATTCATGTTTTTTGGGCAAAAAATGAGCATATTCTGCTGATCTTGCTTTGCCTATTACGTGTTCAAAGAATAACTATCTAAAAACCCAAATTAATAACTTTAAATGTTTCCACAGATTAGGAAAAAGTAAAAAGTAAGAAGTAAGAAGAGCTTTTTTTTATCATAACTTACTCAAATAATAAACTTTTGACTCTTCTTTTCTGAACCTTTTGTTCATCTTCACCATAAGTGGCCTGATAAATATTAAATTGAAAAAAATAGCAAATAATTCTGCATTCCTAATAATCAAAATCTGCTCATTTTGGTAAAACCTTGTGAAAATGTCCATAAAACGAATATTGTATTTTTTTAACAATTCAAAGTAAAGATATTAATTTTTACATTTTTATTTTAAAATAAAAAATCACCCGTAACATAAATTGACATAAAAGTAATGTTCTATTGTTATTCACCTAAAAAATGCGTGGTATGGTAATACTGCATCAATTTCTTTATGGTATGCATCAAATTTTATTGGGTGATCAGTATGTAGTCTGTATTTTGATTCTATGGTCCTGAAAATGGTCTGTAGACTTTCATCTCCTTTATATCACCTCCCATTATGCTCGGTATAAAGATGTGGCAGTGAAATGTAATTAAAATACTTAGACACAAGACTCAACCACACTTTTAACAGATATTTTGTCCGCTACAACAGAGATACAGTGGATAATAGTGGATCATATGTTTATTAGTTATTTGGTAAATAAAATAGATATAAATGAACTACGTTTTTAAACACTTTTTTTTGATCTATTAGAACAGGAGAGTATATTCTAACTTAGTATTTTATGGAAATTTTTTTTTCTTTCCACACTTATTGGATCATGGACTGAAAATTAGAAGAAAAAAAATATTTTTCAGGAGACAAGTCACCCACATGATTGTACAAAGCTCTATTAATCCTGTTTTGTTTATTTTTATAAAAATGCTGCTCACAAGGAAACTTGATTACTGCAGTTTTTTTATTTTTTCTATCCTGGTTTCCAGGAGGTATCAAAGGGTTTTGAGTATATTTCATAGTTCTGCAAACTTTGAAGCTATAAAAAGGCAAATTCTTATTGTTGAGAAAACAATTCAATGCTATGTTTTTTTCAATATTTTTTTACAATTTTTATCTTAAATTAAATTAAACTGGTAACATTATATTTATTATGAATATTGATTGTTATAAATAAGATGATTATCTATTGAAAATAGCTTTCTTTTTACTCAAAAATCAAATTTGGTTTGGTTTGGTATTTTTTGTTCATTTTCATAGTGTCAATATGACTAGTGTCAATTTATCGTTAAAAATCAAATCTATCAAAATAGCAATTTCTGACAATATAATATAAAGCAGCAAATTTATACTTGATATCTCAAAATGGCATTATGATGAAATTAAAGAAACTGTATTTAATCCCTGGACTTGCCAACATATTGACTGCCTTACTAATATCCGGAGGAAATAATTTAGGAAAAATAACCCAAAATTGTGATACAATAAACTATATTATTTTTCTGAAACAAACTGATGATTTACTCTTGTATTTATTTATCTATGTGTGGAAAATGTTTGATGTGTTTTTTAAGATAGTCTGTGTAAATTATAGGTATATTTGCCATTTAATCTTATTTATGTAATTTTCAACCAATAAAACAAACAAATTTACCTATAATCAGTGAATATTCTGGCCCAATTCCTTAATTATGCCCCAGCTACTAAAATTCCAAATTCTTATTTTGCCCTGTATTTGCAGTGTTTCACAGTGTTTTTTGTGACTGACTAATTATCAATGTGAATGATTATTAGGTAAAATTGGTAACAGTTATGTGAAAAATGATTGTTTTAGGTAAAATAAACTTGTTGTTTGATCTGCTAAAATTTGCCCTTATTTCTGCCCTATTTTTTCTGTCTTTGGTAAAAATTATTATTATACCCAGCCAGAATATTCACTGTTTTTGAATTTAAACACAGCAATTCTTTAGGTTAAATTTTGAGACAATCCTTTAATTTTAATTTTGTTTATTATAGCAATATTCTGGCCAGAAGCTTCAATATACTTTTCCCAAAAATGTATGAAACAGGCTGTAATAAGTTCAGTATTAGCTAAAGCAAGCTCTTTTATTTGTACTTTTTTCCACACATTTTGTTCGTTTTAAGTAAAATAAACTAAAGATTTGTGCAAGTTTCACCTTTATTTCACCTAAAACTGTCCTTATATCAGAAAGTAAACACCTAGACTGTCAATTTTTTAATCAAAATTAAGGCCTTGGAATTTTAGTTGTTCGGCCATTTAGAGAATTTTAGCCAGGATATTCAATGTTGTGACAAATTTAAAAACATGAGAATTGCAATTTCTAGAATTGATTTAACATTATGTGAGTGCGATGGATTCTGAGGAAGAAGAAAGCAAGTCATCTATTTCAAATCAATTTGATACTGAGAAACGTAGACTTTTGCCTCCAAGTCTTGAATCTTACATTATTGGGTGCAAATTAGGTTCATCTGGACACTTTGGGTCATCATCCTTATGGCTTGCAAAGTTCATTCAAGATGAGGAGTGTTGCTTGTATGTGATGCGAAAAACTATTGCTGATAATTTAACTCAGAAGGACCTCACCAACATGCAGGAAGAAATAAAAATTACAGCTGCATTGAATAACCCAAATATATTATTTTCATACACATCGTTTGTTACTGATAGCGGGATTATTTGGAGTGTATTCCCCTTGTTCAACTTCGGTTCGTGCCATGATCTAATTGTTGCTGAATTTCATACTGGTTTGCCGATTCTTTTTGTGACCATGGTGTTGCGTTCAGTTTTGTTGGCACTATGCTATTTACACAAGCTAGGATACATTCATCGAGCTGTTAAAGGAAGCCATATTTTAGTGAATTCAGATGGTACTATTTGTTTATCCGGATTAAGGTATTGTTATGCATTAGAAGATGGAGGGAAATATAGCAGCAGTGCACATTCATTCCCTTCCAATTCTATTCCTCTCTTTCCTTGGCTAGCACCTGAAGTTCTTCAACAAGATTTGTGTGGTTACAATTATAAAGCTGATGTATATAGTCTTGGTATTACTGCTGTTGAACTTGTTACAGGCACAATTCCCTTTAATAAACTTTGTCCAACTGAGATACTTTTACAAAAGCTACGAGGTGTTGTTCCTCAACTGCCAGATGAAGCGATTATCGAAGATTTGCAATGTGCTGATGCAAATTTATCTTCGTCGCAGTTGTCACTTGAAGGAATTGATCAAACGAATGACATGATGTTTTCACCACTTTCCACAAATACATCTTATGCACCATTTAAACGAATACGTAGCTTACAACAGTTTGTTGATGTTTGTTTACAATCAGATCCAAATTCAAGGCCGTCTGCCCAAGAACTCAAAGATTGTCCTTACATACGGCTTGTTAAACGCCGGTTGAAGGACAAAGACTGTAAATCATTTGTTGAAATACTAAAGCCTATGACTCCTGTCAAAGAATTCCGGGCTGAAACAAGCAATTCAGATTCTTTGAATGCATTTGATGATGTAGAACTCAATAATGGTGTTTGTTCTTTAGATGTAGATTATCAATGGAATTTTTAATTTGATTTTGAAAGTAAGTTAAGATTTGTTTCAAAATTCAGCTGTCATATTATGAAGTATTACTTTTTCAAATGTTTTTACTCTCTTAGATTGTAAGGGATTGTCTACAAATTATAGGTAAATTTGCCATTTAATTGGTTGAAAATTATGTCATGAAGATGGTTCACATTGGTTCACTTCAAAATGTCATCATTTGATGTTTTGTTGATACTAAAAATGATAAAAATATTTAATTGGTTTTAAATTAAATTAAATCTTGAAGAGTCTGTTTGGTTCAATTCAAAAATGTCATCTTTAATGTTCTGTTAATTCCAATTCTGAGGAAACCAACCAAAATCTTGCTGATGTAGTTTTTAACTAATAATGAGACAAAAAAATTATCTTTAATTTGTAGACAATCCCTTAACTAAAGTTGTTACTGGCCTCTCACACCAACTCTTAACCTTTTTTCAATTTGAAGCTGATTCCTTGAAGGCTTTTTAAAGCCCAAAGAGATAATTGGAAAATTATGGCTAATACAATATTTTCATTTTTTGGTTGGAAATTACACCATACTTTCTTAATAGTTGTATATTATATATTGTACTAAAAGAATGTGGTTTATCGAAACGAAAAATATAACATATAAAATATCTCGTAGAAGTGTTTTTAACATTCTTAATTTAAACAAAACATCAAATTGTGACATTTTGATTTGAACCAATAAGGTTCCTGATGCTGTAATTTTTAACCAATCAAGTCAAAGCAATATATTTTTTGGACCCACCAATTTTGGAGGTTGATCCTATAAATTCACTCTTGTCTGTGCTTACATGCGTGTGTACATACTCTGGATCTGGACTACTGGTTCTTCTTTATGGACCCTTTTAAGGGATGGCACTGGATTTTGAACATTATTTCTCTAACCTTCTGTTTTACTACCCCTTTCTGTCCATTCCCAATTCCCTTCTCTTGAGTTTAGATATGCGTCTGTTCTGGGTTTTCCTTGAAAGTCATCAGATCTTTTTTATACTTGGCATGAAGTTAAAACTCCATAATACAAAGAATGTGACGGAGCCAGATTTCCAAGGAAAAATCTGGTTTCTGGCTAAATTGCCAAATTTTTGTGCAAAATCTTTTTTTTTTTTTTGTATTTTAAGGGGTCATCCTAAATTTTTTTTTTTTTTATATATTTTTTTAATTTTCTCAAAAACTTTCGAAAATACATCTTTCTAGAGCAAAATTTATCTTAGAATCTGATTCTGACCTTTAAAACACCCTTATAGCAGTTAAAAATGTTGAAAAAAATGATTTTTAAAAGTCACTAAATAGACAAACATATACATGTATATATTTTCTTGTTTTTTTTAATATTTCTGATATTTCACCTACTTGTCAGCATTTTTCTTTAGAACCGCTTGTTCAATTTATCTCAAATCTTCAGGACTTGAAGCTTTATAGTGTATCTAAAACTTAACAGTAGGTTTTTCTCCCATTTTTGTCATAAAATATTATGAAAAAATGGAATTTTAAGCAAATTCTCTCCATTAAGTTGTGCATCTGGATAGTATAATTGTAATTCAGTAAAAGAAAAAAAGATTAAATATGTTTTCCTGGAAAAAATTGCCGACAACGGCATTATTTGAATAGGCGTTGCACGAAATACATTTAGAAAAAAAGGCAATTTACATCAAATTCCAATTTAATGTTCCAACTCATGCTTTCGATTCTCTCGTTTTTGATTAATTTTCACCACTGTGTATTAAACCCGTGATAGTAAGCATTCAGTGGTGCGACAAATGCATCACACGTGAAACTCTTTAAATTCTTACTGTTTTCAACAAAAAACCTGATTAAATAGTTTGATCCGCCGACTTTATCTCTTTAATAATAGCGGTAGACGGAAATCTTGATCCTGAAAATTTATTTTGAGCAATAACATTGCACTGGCTCGATTATTACGCCACTCCTGAACGTTGTAATTCAACAAATCGTTTCAATAGTTCATTTTCTCCAGATGCTATCAAGAATGGTAATGTTTTCATCCCTACATTCCAAACTATGCCCTCGTTCACTGTTCATAAAACACACCTAAACAATTTGTTTAGAATTCACGATCGCAGCGGAATTCGCTTGATCTACCAACTTAGAGTGGGGTTTAGTCCTTTGAGAAGCCACAAACTACAACATAATTTTGAAGATACTCCCACTGATATCTGCCTCTGTGGTATTGAGACAGAAGA
>JAUKPT010005027.1:0-10709 GCA_032273505.1 Nanomia bijuga
AGATACAACAAGAGCAGTTTGTCATGAAGGATGTTCGTTTATCCAGCTCACCCACCTTTGCAATACATGCTTTCAATTCTGTCTAAACTTTAGATACAACAAAGCAGTTTGTCATGAAGGATGTTTGTTTATCCAGCTCACCCACCTTTGCAATACATGCTTTCAATTATGTCTAAACTTTAGATACAACAAGAGCAGTTTGTCACCATTGTGCCACTGTCGCAAGCATTAACTAGCATCAACTAGCATTAGCATTAATTAGCCTAATTTTTGTCCATTGCAGTATGAAGTACATTTTAAAAATGTTTAATTCTAAATTCTAATTAGATAGATGGATGCATTAAAAGTATGACGCTGATTTCATCAGGGCCAGACATCATTGGAAATGATAAAACCATCAATCAAGTTGTCGGTCAACAGAGAGAGGGTTGCCACGTGGAAAGGAGTGCCCTGTGACGACGCAAAAAAAAATTGTTGAATAAGCTGGCCTATTTTTTGCAGCCATTTACAGTTTTTGAAAAAGGCATATTACATTTTTACATTTTTATATTCTTTCTAGGCAATTTGCATTTATTTAGAAATTAATGTAATGAGTATATTCTCCATAATCTTGGGATTTCTTAAAGACATTGTTGTGTTTTTTAAAAAGATTTCTTACATTGAACCATGGGGGATTGTTTTTTTTGTTTTGTTAGGAATAAAACTATGTTTGGTTGAAAAATTTCTCTTGATCTGTCTAGCAAGTTCAGTTACCCAGTCAATTTTATTCATTTTGGCCCTGATTTATTCATCATTGGCACAATTATAGAACCATATACGTCTTTTATAGTTTGGCAAAGAAGAAAGTAGAAAATTGGGTTTGGAAAATATCATTTAGTGCTTGACCAAAGAGTCGAGTGAAGGAATGCTTTACACCACAGTCATGAACGATGTTCTAGGGCCGGCGATTTTTGAATTTTGCATATATTTTTGATCAAATTCAGTGAATCTGAGGGACTTTTCTTTCCACACACATATTTTTCATGACAACTTAATATCGTTTATCCAGCTCACCCATCTTTGCAATATATGCTTTCAATTCTGTCTAAACTTTAGATACAACAAGAGCAGTTTGTCATGAAGGATGTTCGTTTATCCAGCTCACCCACCTTTGCAATACATGCTTTCAATCCTGTCTAACCTTTAGATACAACAAGAGCAGTTTGTCATGAAGGATTTTCGTTTATCCAGCTCACCCACCTTTACAATACATGCTTTCAATTATGTCTAAACTTTAGATACAACAAGAGCAGTTTGTCATGAAGGATTTTCGTTTATCCAGCTCACCCACCTTTGCAATACATGCTTACAATTCTGTCTAAATTTTAGATACAACAAGAGCAGTTTGTCATGAAGGATGTTCGTTTATCCAGCTTACCCACCTTTGCAATACATGCTTTAAATTCTGTCTAAACTTTAGATACAACAAGAGCAGTTTGATTAAGTTTGATTTATTTTCTTTACGTGCGATCACTAGAAGTGACGAATCAAACTTATTGACAATTAGATCAAAAAGTGGGACAAAAATCACATGTGTATTACAAACGAGGCTAAGCAAATGACAAATGTCATTTCGGAAAAGGCCTAATTAGACTTGATTAGATACTCCTCTGATTTTACAACAAAAATATAAGAAATTATAAAGTCCGCACTCGTGTCTTTACTTTCGGAGGGGGAGTGTTACGTTTTTAATAAAATTAACATCATTGGAAAGAAAAAAAAACGCGCTTCCTTTGATAAAAATCATCTTGTTCCAATAACATTTTCCTGGATTATATCCAGTTAAAGTTCTTGTTTCCAATTTCTTGATAAAGACTATATTGAAGAACTTCAACTGCTGTTTTACTAATGGAAAAGTAGATGAATCAACCTGAACCGATATAGACTGTAGATACGATTATACAATTGACCGTTGAATTGTGCATTGAATTGTGCATTAATCGGACTGTATACATGATTGTATGCATGCGTATACTAATGACATTTATCCACCATTCAGTTTTTTGCTTCACGTATCATGTATGGACAAGATACGATAGCGAACACACATACGAAGACATTATCGTCTCGATCGAAATGATATTTTAGTGAATAATGTTTATTATAGTATATCAAATTTAGATATTTGTATATTTTTGGATGTGAAGGTGTAAAAACTCGATACATATGGATTATTATTTGGAATATAAGTACATGTCTAAACTCGCTTTATTAATTGTGTTACTGCCTGGAATTTTAAGTCACATTTTTAAAGCATATTTTTAAGGCATATTTTTAAGGCATATTTTTAAGTCACATTTTTTAGGCATATTTTTAAGGCATATTTTCCTAACGGAACATTTCACACCATGGTGTTGATTTGAGAAGAGGTGCCCATGGCGATTATGTTTTACTAAGATTGAATCCGGCGAGTGGATAACTTTTCAGACACGCTGTTTTTTTTATAAGAATATACTCGATAAGGTCAAAAAAAAAAATGTGGTTCCGGTAACATCGGGTCTAACAGGTAGGTAGGTCGGATTTTTTTTTTTTTTGTTAATATTTTTTTTATGTGTATTTTTTTTTCAAATGATATAAAGTAAGATAAAGTAAGTAGAATTTTACTATGGTACTATATTATAACAGGTGGTAAAATTGGTGATAAAAAGATCCTTACGTCCGGTAGTGGCAATTCTCTTGATGATTAGACGAAACGAAAGGGATGTACATAAAATTTTTTTTTGACAAGTATAAACGATTAAATTCAATAAAAAGATATTTTGTGAGTAGTGATATGAAAAAAAAAGTTTAGGGTCGGCAAGAAATGGTTTTAAATCTTTGGGTCGGTCGGGTCACCGGAACCACATATATATTTTTTTTTGGCCTAATGTAATTTCCAACCAATCAAATAGCAAAATGAATTATAGTTTTAACTAAAAATTCATAAACTGAAAGTCTTTTTCACATGATACATGTTGACAAGATGTCATATTGTCAACGTTATGTAAGCAAACATGTGGGTTGAAAATAGATGGCTTGAATATTGAAAAGACAAATCTGATTGGTGAATGGTGTTTCACTCACGCAAAGAAGATTAAGAAGGAAAAACAGAATGTTTTAATGACCAGACGTCCATGTGAACACAAACTACATGATAAGTCCATAGAAGTGTGTTTTCAAAGATAGGGAAAGGGGAGTAAAAGAAATGTATTTTGCATTTTAGTTGGAAGGCCAATATACTGTAGATTCACAGCTTTTTCTGCAATTCATCGTATAAAACGCAGGGGGTCAACTATAAATTTTCTGGGTTCGGAAATCAAATTTACAGTGGGGAATTATGCATAATATACTATGAATATAGCAGAGTAAATTACGTTCTTATTTATATATTCATCCTGGGAATTTAAGTAAATTTAGTTAAAAGCTAAAATTTCAGATGGGAGATTTCCCCGTTCCCCGGGTCATATTTGAATCCCTGGAAACGATCCATGTTGACCCCATGTCTTTAGTGCACCAAAAATTCACTAGGGTTGCTAGTTGCACTGTAATCCTGGGCAGGATAGATAAAATTCTGTCGGGTTGTGTCTCCCACGAGTATCCCACAGTTCTTTAATCAAATTAATAAATAGTCAATTATATAATGACTGTTAAACATACTTCTAAAATCTGACCGGATTTTTATTCAAGGTCCATCAGGATAAAAATCTTTGGCAACTGAGTTGGATCCATTCAGCGCACTGAGGGCGGGATGTGGTTTATAAGGCCTCCGATTTTTGAATATCATGACTAATAGATTTGGTTTATACAGTAGATAAGAAAATTCTCTTGACTAGTTACTTCATAATTGACTGTGACAAATCTGAATGATAAGTGGAAAGAGTCGTGTTTCAAGGATATCTTTAGGCACTGTTGCTTTTTACTTTGATTAACTGTTTGACTAATAAAAATCTCACTGTTTTAGATCCCTCTCATTGTTAGAACTGTGAATGAAAGAACATGCATGGCTTGTATATTTCTAATGATAAAAAAAAGAAATGGTATCTATTTCTTGTTGGGGAATGGACACGGACAGGGAGTGTTACTATAGCAATTATGAAAAAATTGCCTATAAGCTGATTCGGAGAGGGGATGCAGGCTTTTAGATTTAACTCGGCGAACGACGAGTTTTGCCTGAGATTTGAGTACTAATAATAGTAATACTATCAAGACCATTCGCTGGGTGCTATTTTTGATTCGCCAGAGATGAAGTGTGGTGCCTCGCTTCGCTCGTCAAAAAGAAACAAAATTTGGATCGTTGTCAGAAATCTATCATAGTTTGGACCAGGTTTATTTAGATAAAAATCCCTCTTAAACCAAAAAGGGAAATTATTTATTATCATTATGTTTACTTAAAGCTTGATGGGAACTTTCGCGAGTCTTACTACAACTCCTACGTCATTCTTCGGTTACATATTGCAACAATATTTTCAAATTTTTAAACTTTTTTTTTTATTTAAGGAAATTAAATCAAGCGTTTTGCAAATTCTCATGGTAACATCCAAATTCAATACATGCTTGCAGCTTAGATACTTCACATGATCTCAATATGATAAAGAATGGCTACTCAACTAAAAGTGTTGTGTAATTCACAACAAAAATCTAAAGAACTTTTTTTACGGTTTCCTTTTATCATCTTTTAGAGAATATTTCTAGTGTATAATGTATATATTCCCAATTGGAAATATGCCTGTTCCCATGAAAAAGAGTGCATTACATTTTGTATGTTTTTCTGATGTTTTGATAATTTTGGTCTATATTTGATTTGATTTGACTCTAAGTCACGCTTCAAATTAACCAAATTCAAATGAAAGTAACTAATTGATGATAATGACGTTTCCATGGGGCTTTAATTCGAAAAAATGTAAACTTCTTGTAGCGTGGGTATTGTGGAAAATGGGTCCAAGCAATTCATGATCACCTTTCTTGCATTACAAAAAGCTGGTTAATCATTTGCAAAAAAACAAAAAAACATCGAAAAATGATTCTTGAAAAGTGGCAATCAAAAAACAGTGAGATATTGGCCAAAGAATAAATCAGTGTAAGTAGTAAGTAAACCAGGAATCTCTCTTCAAAAAAATGTAACTGCTTATAATATTGTTGCTACTTTTGTATACTTGTGTTGGTGTAGTAAACAATTTACTGGCACCATAAATGTGAAAGCATTTTCCTTTTTTGAAAAACAGCGATACTTATGCCAAATGTTCTGAGAAATAAAATTTTACAAGGAATGTCAATAAATCAAACAAAATGGTAAAAATCAGTGGCAGAGAGGTGGTGTATTTATTGACGGTACAAAATAATTAAGGGCAGCGAAAATACGTCGTTTTAAGAAATTATCCAGATTTTATCGGAGGTGCACCGGTCCTGAACCGATAACTCTAGAGTCAACCCGCCCTTGGTAAAATAAAAATGGTTGAGTTTTTGACCAACACAAAATAGATTTTTCAGAATTTTACGATTATAGAGAAATGCATAACGTGATGATACCGAAGTTAAAATGACGTCCAAACTTGACATTAAGTCATCAAGAAATAGCCTTAACTTATTTTTTTACTGTTATGTTCTGCTAAATTATAGAAAAACTGCTTTGAATTGGTCCCTTATGCCCCCCTTATGGCCCTTTTTATGGCGATGGCTTATTATTACCATCTAGATTTATGACTGACAAGAAAAGTCTTTCTCAGATCAATTTACTAAAAGGATTAAATACCAAAGCTATAAATTTAATCAATCGAAAGAAGATATATCTAAAAATAGGTCGTCGTATAAAAATTGGTTTCAGTTGGGGTTTCTTCTTTTTCCGAAATAGCATCGTTTCTTCTTCTTACGCATGATTAGTTTATGTTTTCACCTTTGACTTTTCAGGTATTAAGTCGAACGTTTTTATTCTTCTCCTAACTTAACACTTCCAACAGAAAAAATGAAATGTCTTTACAATCAAAAAACCTTGCGGATTAAATAGTTTCCCCTTCTTAATAGATTTTATTCAAAAAAGAATTTTTATATGATATTTGTATTCTCCGTCGCTGTGCATTGCTCATAATATAACAAAGTTTTTTTATTAAATTCTTATTTACTTTGTTCATTTTGTACACAGAGTTAACCGATAATTGTTTAGTCAGCATAATGTGGTTATAACGTATATGGTGTATTTATATGACAACATTTGTTTGTATCAACAAAATATAAGGACTTCCTTCGCATAGGATTTTTTTTGTTTTCATTTGCAAAGTATCTGCGATGAAGTGTGATTAACGAAAAAAAACTTGTTTTTCGTTTTTAATAATAAATATTTATGTCAATCGTCGAGAGATTCATAATAACAAACGAAATGAGTTTGAAATGTAATAGAGAATGAAACGCACATTCAAACATTTTTCTGCATAAATACTTTGGGAAAATATTCATTAGTTAAGGAATATTTAATAGAGTTACAACTGTGTAAAGTAAAAGTTTAATGTCTTGTTTAATTAGTCGGTGGAAGATAACTTAAAAAATTATGGTTAAACTGGAGGAATTTTCAATTAATCTAGATCCGACACAATTAGTGTTTTATCCAGGACAGCGGTTAAATGGCGTGGTATTTATTAACCTTAATGATGATATGGACATGAAGTATTTAAAGATAAAATTTATTGGCGTTAGTTGTTGCCAGTGGAAAGACAGTGGAATTGCGGCTAGTGCCAAGGATACGATTGTCTCAAAAGAAACATGCCTATTTGGAAATTTAAAACCGAATTTACAGAATTTTAATCACTCCGCTGGGAAATATTCCTATCCGTTTTCGTTTAATATTCCGTCAGATATACCAAGTACTTTTGAAGACATCCCAAATGAAAAAAGAAAAAAGTCTGCGGAAACCTTTGGCTATATAAGGTACATGTTGAAAGCAAAAATAAATAAACCATGGAAATTTGATTACAAAGTGAAACAACCCATTATCATTAATGAATACATAGACACGAATTTATCCCAGTATGTTTGCGGACCTGGAAATGAATTACGCGAAAAAAGCACTTCGTGGTGTAGTTGTTTTGGGAAAAAAAGCCAATCTGATTTAGAATTCACCGCGAGCATTGATCGTGGGTGTTACTGCCCTGGTGAACCTATTCTAGTTAACGCACATGTTCTTAATAAAACTTCATCGCATTTCAACAGTTTAACAGCTGAGCTGCGTCAACTCATACGATTTAAAGCGTCTGGAAAGACAAAAACATTTGATATAAAAATCGACGAGCTAAAAGCACCCAAAATATTAAAAGGCACTATGATGTCTTGGCAGAATTTACCGTTTTTTATCCCCCCTACTTCCCTAACGATAACGAACTGTAAAATTATATCTGTTAAATATGAACTCCGTTTTCAAGTTCAGGTTCCCACAGGGAAAGAAAAGCTAATTGTTTTACCGTTTCTTATCGGCTCCGCCCCACGTAAGACACAGTACGGGAAATTTATCCGTCACAGTAAATCAATGTCTCCAGGCTGTTTTAACGATGTTAAATTTCCAGTTCCCGTGCCAACTATATTTGCTGCTGAGGATGTGTTAAAGACATCGCACGGTGAGACGCCTCGTGAAGTTGTCTACGGATATTGTAATTCGAGTCAAAGTAGCGACGTTATCGATGTTACTGAAGAAGATGATCAATACACATGGGGCCAATTAAAATACACTCCGTTGTATACGTTTGTTAAGATTTCACGTGAAATTCCGTTTGAGTACGAGGCTATGATACCAGCTGATCCTAAGCATGTCGTTAATGTAACGATTTAATTGTCTATTTTTGTGTTTTTTTTTCGCGTTGACCGATACGGCTGGTTTAATTGGTTTTGAGAAATAGTTTTTTATTTTGGTGAGATATTTTCTTAAAAACGCATTTATTTTCTATAAAACAACTTTGTCATAAAGAAATAAGGCGGGAAAGCCTTGCCCAAATATCGCCCTAATTTCGGCGATATAATGTGTTCTATCAGGTTATTGCATGCCTATGCTTACGTCAATCTTTCCCAGCCTTATTTCCTTGAGAATCATTTTTGATTATAAAAGAGACTCCCTCGCGAGTTGATACGCCTTCTGACTCGGTACTAAAATTCTGTCTAAAGATGTCCTTTAACATATGATTTGCCTTTTACATTTATTGCAGATGCCTGCAATTTCATTGCGAAATGATTAGTCTCAGGGAATGGGATGTCCTTTTTTATTATTATCATTAGTTTAAACATTGATTCAAGAATGTATTAATGACAAGTACAAAAAGGTGTCTGCGCGCGTGCTTCTTTACCCTGTTCAATGCCGCGCGTAAGAATCTTAATTTATTCGCGTGTGAATTCACAAAGTAATCTCATGGGCGTTTTTATCATTGCACGTTATTTGATAATACTCGTTTGATAATTGTTCTTAAATGATCCTAAGATCTTTCCGCTTCTATTCTTTTTATTTCTATCGTTCAAAACGATGTTTACATTTTCATAAGGAGTGGCCTCTCAACCCTACCCAACCGCAGTTCATCCTTAAAATGTCTCCTGTGCATAATAGATGCGTTACTTTCACCCTACCATTTTAGATTTGGTTTATAACGTTGTGGGTGGCAACGTATTTCTTAAACATAGAAACTAAATGAAAATAATCTTTCATCATAAGAAGTAAATCCAAAAAGGTAGAATAAGTCGCGAAATTTTCCATTGACTGGTTGTAATTTTTACTTTTTTATTCATTTCGGTACCAGTAAATCTTTTTAAATATAAGTAATGAATTTGAATGGATTATTTGAGTTTGCAGTAAATCGAAGGGTTAACTCTACGTTTGGAATATCGAAACTCTTCATTGATTATGGATAAGGATAAATGTCTAGTACCTTGCTATGGTTACCCGTTAACAACAAGGAAATGGATTAAATTTTAATTTTGTTTCTTGAATTGTCTATGCTTGACCACACTTCATGGAAAATTCTGTTACCAACTGAAAAATTCATACGGTTATTTTAATTCTGTGGCTGGCGAGCTTTCTTCTGTGCACACATTCTGTTTTTTAACATGTTAAAATGATGTTTTTATTGTCCTTAAAAATTGTGCAATATCCATGGGATTTTTAATAGCTTTTTGTTCTAGTCTATTTCATATTCTCACGTTAAGTCTCAGAATTAAAAGTCTAGAACTTTAAATTAGGAATATAAGCTGATTACCTTAATTAATCTTCGTGTAATCTAATCTCCAAGTCCCAAAGAACAGAACAGATCAATTTATTTGATCGTCTTTTTGATAACACTAAAGACAAATGAAATCTCTTGCCTCTCCTCCCTAAGTATAAACCTAATCTTTTCAATTGAATCACACATAAAATGAATTTCCCTCCTTTCAGCATGCTGATCTGATTATACTTCGAAATAATACGATAGTGATGATTTTGCTAACCAAGCATGCTGATATTTCGGCTGGTGGTCTATCTGTGAACTGATAGTTTTTTTGTGTCTGTGTTTGTGTTTTTTGTTTCATTCACACTTAAAGAATTTTAAACTTACGTTGCTTCAGTTATTAAGAATCAATTTTATTTCTCTCGTGGTCCGGTTGTCCAAAACGGTTCCTTGAACTACACATGTTATTTCACTAGTTAAAACAGCAGAAAATATGAGAATTTCCTAGAAATGATTTTCTTTATATTGCATGCTGTTTTACCTTATGATAAACCGGGCCGACATTCTGTTGTTTATGTTGTCAAACACTCATGAGTGTGTTTTTCCTTCTGTTTATTCTATTTTTTTAGCTGTAAAATTTTATCCTAAGATTGTTATATTTGACTATTCGTTTGTTTTCAAAACATTTTAAAGGTGGTTGAAGGGTGCTTTTTCTTATAAGAATCGGGTTTTCCTTTATTGCTCTAATTTCTTAGTCATTTTATAAGGTCACAATTGTTACGTTCTAAGAGTGCTACCTTTTCTTGTAAAAATAAGTTATTTTTCTTGCCTTTTACCCTCTCCTGAGATAAAAGCAATCAGCCGCTCATCGCTGTATGCAATAAGAAACTAAATTAGCATTAGAGGTCAAACTATCATATTAGTCGTATTATATTCAACTTAATGACCTACTACCAACATTAACTTGACCTCTGTCCCTTGTGGATATCGTATTAACATGAATAAAATTATGATAAACCTCAGTTAGAAACAAGCGATTGATTTATCTCTGTCTACAATGTTTGAAATAGCAACGAAAAGGGTCAAGAAGGGCACACTTGAAATAAGTGCGTTTTATTCGAGTCCTTAAGGCGTATCATTATAGCAATTTTTTTAAAACATCGACACTTTGCTTTGAAGAACAGTATTAAACGTAGATCATTCCGAATGGTGTATGATTTCACTTCCTTAAGAAATAGCAATTCATTCCCAGTATCAATATCATATTGCCAGCTTATCGAAAATAAACGAACTTTTTCACCTCATCTGGTATGATGTCACTAGTAATGTATAATTTCAGGCATTATTCACATCAAACAAGTTTGTTTTTAATTTTCTTTATTCTAGATGACGAATACTTTGAATGTGAAATAGGAAATGTTCTAGAAATTGGAATATTTTCAACTATAGTACGTTCAAAAATAGTTGAGACTAATTCTATATTTAGCCATAAAAGCTTGAAAAATCACTGATTTTCCTAGATTT
>JAUKPT010005028.1:0-10708 GCA_032273505.1 Nanomia bijuga
TCAGCCCCCCCCCCCAAAAAAAAATAAAATAAATATCGTCTGCTACGTAAAGTAACACTTGAACGTTCCAAAATATCATGAGAAAACAAAAGGATTTCTTTGATAATGATTATATTGAAAATAACTAGGGTGCACCAGATACCCTTGCTAAACGCAATGTTTGGCTGGTACGAGAAAATGCGCGCAACCTGGAGCTTTATTTAAGCTCAAAACAATTTTGAATGAATTATCCAGTTTCTTTGATGACGTAACACTCAACCAACCAAATATATCGTTTATCCAAAATAATGAATATTGCTGTTTGACTGCTTTTCTCATATATAATCTTTACATTCAGCGAACAATTGATTTTCTGTTGAGGTCAAGAAAGAAAGAAATCGAGATAGATGAAATTAGGCTGTATTCCTACGTAAAATATTTGCACGTGTCGTATGCAAACATCTACGTCTAGCTCTGTGCAAATATCTTTATAACAACAAACAATTCGTCTGTTTCTGGTATGTGGTTCAATTGTGGTCATAGCAATTTGCTGAGTAGTGAGAAAATCTGTCTGAACTATTTGATTTGATCAATATTAATATCTGATGAAATGTAACAGTTGATGATTGCAATCGAATTGGTTTTTCTAGGAATTTTACACCATCACAAAAATCGGCTAGTGGTGTTCATATAAGCAATTTTGAGATAAAACCAAATAATATCAATATTAGTGTAAAGTTAATGAAAGAACTGTAAGGGTAGCTTTAAAGTAAAGATTGAAAAGAAAAATTGCAAGAGAAGAAAGAGTCCCCACTTTAGGTGTGAATTTTACTTCTTCTCCGCATTTTTTATGAGTCAGGTAATTCCAGTTTATCATTTGTTCTTAAATATATTTTATTTTGTTTAACATTATTAAAGTATGTAGCCCCCCCCCATCAGTAATCTCCCGAGGCATTTGCAATATGAATTTTTCCTTTCGTGACTTTTAGTTTTTACCTATCTTAACTATTTTCCCTAAAAATTGTCAAAGTTGGACTATTAAAACTATCCCTCCGCATGTCGTTGTCAAAGGTACTACCTGGGATTTCAGTAAAATATCAAATATTCCGTGCATGTCCTAAACTATGTTTCTTTAAAGCACAACAAATATATTGTTTACAAAATCATATCAATGAATTAAATGTTCAAACAGAAAATTTACAAATGAGTATATGAACTAATAATCAATGGTTATAAAAATTAATACGAGAATATATTATAAAAGTACATAAATCTACATCGTGTGTCTAGGTTCCCACTAGGGTCCCGGGTCCCACTTGGGTCCCGGGTCCCGATTTGAGCCTATGCCTTTTAATGGTGGGTAGAGTCAAAAGTCAAAAGAAATTTGAAAATTTAGTTTCTTTATAACTTAGCAATGAGATGAGTACTCTCTGCTCTCTAATAGACGGAGGAGGGTTGGAATAGTAGGGGGGGGGGGGGGGTGGAAAAAATCTCTAGAATTAATAATTGGGGGTTGGAATAATAATGGGAGTTGGAAAAATTCTCAAAAATTAATAGCCGTTTGTTTCAAACATGAGTCAAATAAAGCTTTGATAGTGCTATTGCTTTGCTGTCAAAATTAATAAGCAGTGGATTTGAAATAAGAATGTCCTGGGTGGATTTTTTTTCAAAAATGAATAAGCGGGGGACGTCTATAAGAGAGCAGAGTATCTCTTTATTAATCAAAAACACAAAAAAAATCAAAAACTTTCAATAAAACCTGTTGATGTAAGCTATTTTTTGGCTATTTTCTAGCAACGTGTAGTGAATTGGAATCAAAACAATACTTTTGCGCATGCAAGTTAATATTCTAGAAAGGTTAGGTTCTTTCTTTATTAGAATCAATCAATTCCTCGATTCGCCAGCTTAATGTGTAATTAGACCTTTTATAAAAAAGCTTTAATATAAAAGCTCGTTATGTTTTTTGGATTCGCGTTCATACTTTTTTATTTTAAAATATCTGGTCAATCTGGAATTAGGCCTTTTATATTTATGCGAATTTATTTATTAGCGCATATTTTTCATTTTTTAACCTTCTTTAATTCAATATTCAATAGAAATCGAAGAATTAAACTGTACCCAATTTGTCAATTAGTATACTTACATACCAACAAAATGAAAAAGGAAACGGTCTGCCAAAGGGCCTTATAGTTTCGAGTTTGAACGGTTTGTTGTTCGCATGTGCAGAAAAATAATCTCATATAAAAGGTGTAGCTTGTGAGGTGTTGTTAGCAACAAGCGATGACAACATTCAACAGTCTACGCAAGGCTTTTACTAAAGGAAAAAGAAAATACTGATAGACTATAGACTAATCTTTAAAAGATTAAATCGTGAGGTTGGTTGAAAGATTGCTCGTTATAGTTCATCATCACTAAAGGAGAATTCGTAAGGAAAAGATTTGACGAGTTGACAGATCAATCGACAAAGTAGTAATTATGCAAGGGCAGATACGCTTTTTCCTTCTTCTCTAACCTATTAAACAAGTCATTAAAGATTCACCTTCATGTGATAACTTCATTGGAAATCATTCACTTCATCCATCAAGTTACATGTGTAGTATAGATCCAGAAGAATAAAAATGCTGCAGTTGCAATCCAGAATGCTACGGAAACTGTTGCATAGATGTAGACCACACGATAGATGAGCGTATACAAAATCTCCGCGATCTAACAGAATAAAATTATTTAATACTTTGAATGGTATTTGTTACCATGCTTTCCCCTTGAATAAAGAGCAACGGTAAATATTTTGGCCAAAAGTTCTAATTTCTTCCCCTACCCATGGCCACCTTAAGGTGGCCATGCCCCACCATTTCGCTATTTTGTTGTATTTCGTCCCTGTTTTAGGGTGCGAGACAATAGAAATCTCTTTATATCTTCCCTATTTTCCTAATTTCGTTTATTTCTCCCCGGGAGGTCGCTGTTGGCGAAAATATGTACCGTTTAGGGACAGAGGAGTGACAGTTTTATATCAGTTATAAATTACTATGATGGCGAGCAAAGTAGATATAACTGTCCATATGCTTATTCTTATCATCCTAACGAACTCCCAGTTTTTGTACCCGAGTATAGCTCTATATATCAAAGCGAATCGTGTGCAATATTGAATAATGTAAAAGAGTATAAGTTTTTGAATTATTCGGTACACTGTGGGACAAGAAACGACATGATTCACGAAGGGAAGGTATTAAGGCATAAATCAATGAAAGATTTGGATGGATGCACATTTGCAATACTTGATAGGTTAGACGCCAAACGATGTCCAAACGAAAAAAGTTTATGTGACAACTTTAACGAGAACTTTGAATTGTGCCGCGCGTACCTGGCACCATTCAATGGTTACAAAAACATATATTGCAGTCACTGTGACAATAATGTAAGAACAACAAATACCCAATTGCAAGTGAATTGTTACAACAAGGCAGGCAAATCAATCGACGGTATTGATGATATTAGCAAAAGTATTGGCATTTTTAATCATCCAATCAAATTTCAGTTAATTGTTATCAATCCAACCGATCATAAAGTGGTAAATTTTAAACATTTATTCCCCGTGAAACAGTTTTTAGGCTTTGACGATTTAAAAGTCTTTACTTCTAGTAATGATAATGATATCATGAGTCAATATAGACTGTGTACTAGAAACAAAAAAGCGATGGAAACGAATCTTATGTGCTGTGATTGTGATGAAGACTGTTTCAAGTTTAAAACTTGTTGTATGGATGTCCTGTGGAATGAGACAAGCCCGATTGAAATCAATACCTACAGACAACTACTGATTGATCGTTCACAAAACATCAACAACCATTATTCTTGTGAAGGTGTTTCGTATGGTACATATAAAGAATACTTTTACGCCATATCAACCTGCCCATCTAACAGCAGCGATGAGAGTCAGCAGAAATGCAAATCTGATGAGTTCTTACCGATGGTGATATCTAATCGACAGGTTTATAAAAACAAATACTGCGCTCGATGTCATTTTATCTCAAAATATGAGGTAGTAAATTTGAATAGTTTTGGAGAACTTCTTCATAATTCTAGTGACATAAGGAGATGTGTAACAAAAATTGAAGAGTGTCTACCAGGAAATTATTTCTATGACTTATGTAAATCGTATTTATCCCAAATGGGTGAATTTAGAAATATATTCTGCTTTCTCTGTTCTGAAAATAAACCAATTGCTGTCTCGATGTCAATCGGTGAAACTTGCAAATTATGGGACAAGACAACCTGGGCCGTTCTAATAAATTTTAATCAAGAAATCAAAAATAAAATTTTGCGACAGGAATGTGCGATGGGATATCTGTTTGATAAAACAAAAGATATGTGCTTGCCAGAAATCAATATTTCGACCCCAAATCTTGATAGATGTATAAGTGCAAATTATCCGAATCTCTTCCTTCAAGTTGGTAATGAGCATAACGAAAGCCAGACAGTAAATTTATTGAATGATTTTATTGATAAAGACTTCATCTTGTATCTTAAAAAGAAACAGGATTTCATATACAGCGTGAAAATGAATGCTTCCAATGAAACTGTCGAAGATTTCATTTCAAAGTTTAGCAACATAAACCGCTTCTACAGTGATCCTGTTATCATCATACTGACATCTGTGCGCCAACCAATATTCGAGACGGATTACCCAATAGATTTTGACTTCAAAAGCAACTTTCCTCGTGGCAGGATATGCTATAAAAAGCAACAAGTCGATCTTGAAAAATTAGATTTTCAATCTAATTGTGATCTAGTTGTGAATGGGAGTCACTATAAATGGTACGATCTCTCAGTATGGATTGTCGTCAGTGGAAACAAGACAGTACGTCATGTTTCAATCTGTGATCAATTCTTCTTAACAAGAGGCTGCGATGCAACAGAATTGATTTCAAATGTATCCATGGCGACGGGATTTGAAATCATGCGCGGCGACGGGAAGATAATGTTCAAGAAGGATCAGGTCATCCATACCTATGAAGTTGAAGAGTATAAACCAGTTTCAGAAGGTGTCATAGTTTGTTCAACAACACACACAGGAAAAGCAAAATGGGTTCAGACAGTTGACGACATTGCTCTCTACGTAACATACATTGGTACCAGCATAAGTGTTCTATTTTACATTTTAATCATAATGACGTACAGTCTTTTCAAGGAGTTGCACAAGACACCTTTATTGTGCACGCTGTTGATAGCTATTTGTTTGGGTATTGGCGACCTTGCGTTCATTATTGCAAATATCATGGAAATAATTGAAATCGATAACACCATTGTCTGCAAAACAATAGCGATTCTGATGCACTTTGGAATTATTTCAGGGTATGGCTGGTGTACGGTATTAGCAGTTGATTTGATGATGACATTCGTCATTTTCAAGTCACGCGTCATGGAATCAAGTTTCAAAAGGTTCAAAGTATACTTTGCAGTGACGTTTTCGGTTAGTACATTGATCATCAGTGCAGCATACACATTGGATCATTTGCAAATAGTGGCTATTGGATATGGAGATAATGGTCTCTGTTATCCCCAAAAATACTGGGGGAGGCTATACTTTTACATAATACCGATAGTTATTTCTTTAGCATTTTCAATTGTTATCATCGCTATTACACTAGGCATAATTTTTCTTGAGAGAAGGAAGATTGAAAGAGTCGTCCATTCGAATCAAAATGTTAACGTTTCACTGATAGCAACGAAATTAATTTTTGCTTTAGGATTATGTGAAGGCGTGGGTTTTATTCAAATGCAAAATGAAACACGGTCGGAAGAAGTAGACGTGTATGTAAAAGTTGCCGCACTGTTATATACCTGTTTGAGAAGTTTCCGAGGAACGATTCTTGCACTTATTTATGTCTTCAAGAAGAATGTTATACAATTGTATGTATCGAAGTTTCGAAAACAAAAAGCAAATGACACTATTACGCGCAGTACAAATTAAACTTCATGATCATTTTAGTACGATGTTTAAGACGGAAATCGACCTAAATTATAAAAAGAAATACATTGTTTAATTATTGTATTTTATGTACATCATGAAAAATAACTATTTTTTAAATGGTGAAAAAGTGAAGGTTTTTTTCACGAGATAAAACCCGGAGATACTTTATTTCTCGAGAGCCAGTGAGTGAAAAAACACTTTTCACCATTTAATAAGTAATTTTATTTTTGAACTTCACTTTTCTATTAAAAATAAACATACAAAATACTCTAGAAAAAAGTAAAATAGCGTGAAAAAAAGTAAAATAGCGTGAAAAAAAAGAATTTTTTTCACGGTTAAAGTTACTTTTTTTCATTGCTTTTTCAGAAAAAGTGATGGAAAGAAGGATTTGTGCTTACGCTAAAGGGCACTTTGCGACAAGAAAAGTGGAGTTCAAAAAATAAAAATATTTAAAGGGAATTATTCTCTTAGTTGTGTGAGCTTGAAAATTAACATAATATGTTTATAAGAGGCTCTATCCTTTATGGGGGCGAGGGGTTAAAGGCAAGTCACTAATAAGAAACGTCGTAAAGAGCATCACCAAGAGACTTATCTCGCCAAATAGACCTAAAAAAGGCACTGTTAAAATGTCTAAAAAGACAAGGCAAAAAAGTGTCACATCTTTTTTGTTAAATGCGCTCCGGCTTTATTGAGCACCCTCTCAAATAGGCACCCCATCAAAAAAGGTAGACAATCACATAAGCCCAAAACCATATGGGCAGTCTTTCCTATATCCCTCTTTATACCACGAGGAAAGCAGGGTAACAAATCATACCACTCCTATAATCATTTTGCAATTGCAACTGCAGCATTTTTCTTCTTCAGGGTATATGCTACACATGTAACTTGATGGATGAAGTGGTTTCCAATAAAGTTGTCCCATGATGAACCTTTAATGACCTGCTTAATAGATGAGGAGAGAAGGAAAAAGCTTATCTGCCCTTGCATAACTACTACCTTGTCCACTGATTTGCCAAATGATTAGATCTTTTCATTTGTTTTTTTTAGGTAATCATAATTATGACTAACAGCATCCGTGTCTTTGCACTTGCATGCCCAATACACAAATCTTCTGAAGGAAGTATCTAGTCTATAGTTGTAAATTATGTTTTGTGACGTTTTGAGGAATTGCTGCTTTATTTTTTAGCAATTTAACATTGCTTTGTCTTATAATCTAGTTATCATTTTGACGCACTCGTACAACGAATCTGCTAGGATCGAGAAAGTTCTTTTGATCCGTACAATTTTTGTTTACTGGCAAAAGGCGGTGATTTGTAAAAAAATACTTCTAAAACTAACATACTAAAAACTGAAAAACTAATATCAGGTCATGTGTACAGACATTCCAAACGATGGTGTGGTCTCCGTAGTAAACTGCTTTGCGTTCTTCACGCGTCGTTGCTGTACAAACTCGATAATTAAGAGATAATTTGATATTTTCCACATGACAATTATAAATGAATACACGCATCATGTCCATATAGTGGGAGTGATTCTGGCCCGCCGTCACGTACCCCTGGCAGTAATTCAAAGATATGGGTGGTGCAGTTGTACAGAACTTAAGCAACTTGATAAGTGTAACGTCAGCATTTAGAGAAAATCGCTGGTAAATAATAAAAAGCTACTCCCGTATAACTTGATCAAACGCGGAACTTCAATGAATAATAGATACAATGGCTTCTGCATTTTGTCTGAAATCTGTTTTATTCTCTTAGTGACATAGATGCCGTCTGCAGTCCCTCGTCGATCGCGATCGCGCAACGATCGCGCACAATTCTTCAGCGCGATCGTGAAACCGGCACAGAATTTTAAATTTTGGATCGCGTAAAAAGTGACGTATTTTGCTTTAATAATAAAATATTCGATATTATTAATTTTAATAGTCCTAAAAAATTTTTTTGTTCAGGTGCCTAGTAAATTTTTGAGCCCCTTTTCAAGGTTTCAAGGATGATTTTGACTAAATTTATCTTATTTCTAATTTTTAAACGACATTTTAAGGGTATCATTAATATAAACAATATTTTGCTTTGTCAAATAAAGATTTTTTTGAGAAATAAATATATTGATATTTTCTTTTTTCTTTTTTTCTTCTAGTTTCTTGATTGACGTCCGAATAAGTTTTTTTCTTATTTTCATAAATCAAAATACAAATTTGCATTAAATAAAAATTTTGGGAACTAGGAAATTGGCTGTTTTCAAGGTTAAATATAAACATTTTCAAGGATTTCAAGGTCACCATGTCTGTTTTTAAGTTTTTTTTCAATGCGTCAATCTATTCTACGTAAATTTTTGTTTCTTGTGCTTGCTGATTTGCAACTTTAATAACTTAGGGGAGGGCTATACGGATCGAAAATCAACTTCATCCTCAAATACTGGCGAACACCAGCTTATTCTCTTCCAAATTATATATCTAGACACTTTCAAAAAGAAATTTCAAGAAATTTTAATTTTCCTGCTGCGCACACTCGATTTCATGGCAGTATGTGGAAATGTTAGGGTATATTAGAGTCAAAAATGACATATCTCAACAACGGCAAGTCATATGGCGACGATTTACCCCTCATTTTAACCAGAATTGCCACATTTCTATTGTAATTTTCAATATTAAAGTTGTCAAGATCACTATTCGTGCTGAAAGTGGACAATTTTCGTAATTCCCATTCCCATTTCCAGTTAGGCTGAAAAGCATTCAGCTGAGATGGAGTACATCTTCCAAAGTGATCTCCATGAATCTTCAGAACCACCACAGCAAGCTATGTGTATGTGCACAAATATCAATCGAAAAGGCAAGCGAAGCTGCACAGGCATTTGCAAAGAATTTCTACGGACACCAGTACTACCTATCCTCGAAGAGGCCACCGATAGCCACAGACTATGCCATTTGCAAATCACAAACACAGCCAAGCACTCAAATGGAAAAATACACAGCAAGCTCTCTGCAGAAAAAAGGGTTATAAGGTCGCTCCCTAATAAATCAGAGAAGTTTAAATTGCGGTCGCTATTTTTTGCCATGGAGGATAGAGAAAACATTTCGCAGCTAATTGTTGAGACATTAGAGAGACTTTCCATCACTATATCGTCGACTACACCACTTTGGTGGGAAAAGATTGACGGTTTCACGACGGGCTCTGTCAATAAGAACTTACAAGTTCAATATCTTGTGGCGGAAAAACTTTCATCGCCACACATCCCCTATCATTTTCTATGTAATGCTGTCTTCAATCGAAAAACGGATAAGTCTTTGAGAAAAACTGGAATCCTCAAGCCCCCAGCTAGAATCGTTTTATCGAGGAAAAAATGTATCGTTAAATGTGTTTTTTCTGCTCTCTACAAATTAATATCATCTGAAAAGTCAGGTAACTCTGCATCATTATCCGATGAATTCGACATGCTGAATTAGAGTAAGGGTAGAGTCAAATTGGTTACGATGTATCAGGAAAAAAGGTTCACTAAATTCGGTACCACATATGCTCGCATTGTAAAGAGTTAAAAGATCTTTATGAACGGCTGTTGGAGGGTACAACAAAAAATAATTTGCTGGTCAAAGCTTGTCGGTTGTATATCAATTGCGAGTTTTTTTATCTGTGCGATGAAATGTGTGTCATATCTTACGTATAAAATAGGTATGCCATTTCTGAATATGTGTGAATCTTCATCACAACTTGAAATGAAAACTCGACTGCAGCAGCTCTACAACGACTCGAAAGGTGCAAACATGGAATGCCTTTCAGACTTTCAGGTTGTTTGGAAAGATCTTCAAATTGACAAATCAGAATTGGAGTTGGCGACACATATCCTAAAGAATATGTGTATACAAGCAGCGGAAGGTTTGAGAATACAACGAGGGAGAGAATACAGATACTTCCAAGAGAAGTTCACTGATAGAGCACCAGATGTATCCTCGGTATTTGATTCTGAAATTATGTTATTTCCATCGCACAATATAAATTGTGGACGAAATCCTTTTGTTGTGGAAATATTTATGGAGAGTGTGAGTAAGTGCTCGAACAAAAACTTCCGAACACGGTGTGTCCGTGACAATATCATCATGCATGGTTCCTCTGAGGTTGAGAAACTTGACAAAGACCTCCGGAATCTACTTGATCAACGGGAGCAGAACTGGACAAATGAACAGAGAAAAATCAAGGTCGAACATTTAAAGCACCTGATGTAAAAGGGCAAGAAACGAAACACCTATATCAAAAACGTATTGAAAAAGAGTAAGAGTTGGGGAGGTCCATTCACTACGCCTGAGGATCTACAGAGTGGTCTTGCATCAAAGGAGGAGGTTGATCAACAGACAGTCCTTCGTCACGAAAGAATTTTCAGAGAGAAACATATCGAAACGATGCTATACTTTGGAAGGAAATTTATCTCATCAATGAAATAAGTATTGACACAGTGGCCTACAATTGTCTCCTATTGGGCGGTGATAGAGTCCAAGAGGAAAATGACAGAGAAGGTGATGTCGATAATCATTGGTGTTGGGGACGCCGTAGTGGAAAAATTGAATAAATATGTCATTAAATTTCGAATTGAAAGTCAATGGGCCGTGTATAGTTGTGTGGGAACATCGCAGAAAACCCAACTGGACGCCAGGTTTGATCTGGAATTCGAGGTTGAACATTTGGTATGCGTTCCAGTAGGAAACGATGAACTTTGGGAATATTTGGTTACATTTTGTTATGTTATTTGTTCTGTTGTGTTGAGGTTGTTGTT
>JAUKPT010005029.1:0-10707 GCA_032273505.1 Nanomia bijuga
TTCATTTTCACACATTGTAATATTTTCTTCACGGTTACAATTTTGAACGAAATATATATCTTATCTTATCTTATCTTAACTTGTTTTACCATAAGAAATAGTTTTACCATAAAACCTCTTCTAAACCTGTCTAAACATTCACAATCCATGTGAGGCAAGTCGGCAAGACCTGAAAAACACAAGGTCAACAAATACTTATTAATTTCTGATCATTTATATTTTAAATTTCAGGTTTGGTTTAGCAGTTACAGACTGTGAGTTTCAAGACTAATGCAGACTCTATTACTCCTGTTAGCTTTCTATTAGTCCTTTTACAGAAGATGAGTCTGAATAAGACAGAAGTATCGAAACTTCCTAGGCATTCCTAGGAAAACCAGTTAATTAATTTAAAGAATATTACTTTATTTATATTACACATGTAGACAGAATAAAGAAGAGTATTCTGGAGTATTTGCAGTAGAAGAAAATGAGAAAACAAAATTACTTCAGCCTAAATGCACTAAGCATTGAGCTCTTAGTTCATTTAAGCTGTCTTAGTTTTAACTAATAGTACAGAGATCATCAAGTTTATTTATTGCATCAAAGTAAAATAGAAGAAATTTAGAAAACAAAATTACTTCAGCCTAAATACATGCGTAAAATGAGACTAAATAAGCCTGTGTGGACATGATGATTAAAATAGGCAAGATTTTAGGTGCTCTTGAAAATCACTAAAAATGTTTTTTTCAATAGAATTGTTGTTTTTTTGCTCTAGTTAATCAGTATTTGATGCAGTCAAATGAAATCAGAAGACGAAATAAAGTCAGCTCAAGCCAGCTCAAACAGTTTCCATATCCACTAATGAAATATACAGATCAAGTTTGTGAAAGAGATGACTTAGTGTTAATATGCAGCTATCATTTCTTGAAAATAAGTTTAGATAGAGCTAAAACCTTTTAACCCTTCTTTAAATATACATATATACATTTATAGTCCACCTGAAATATGTCAAAAAATGGATGAACCTTGAAGTCGTTTGTAACAATTAAATTAAGTTGTTACATATGGTCTGGTTTGTTAATATATATGGCACTTTCTCTTATAGGTACATACTTTCCTTTGGAAAGCAGAAGAACTGTTTTAATTGTGGTCCTCCAGAACATATGATTAGAGACTGCCCTAATCTTACTGACTATGCTACACGTTATAGCAGAGCTTGCATTGTACGTTCTAAAGAAAAACCATCTATAATTGCTGGTGTGTTAAATATCTGGATATCTGTATTTGGTTCTCCGAAATCTATCCTAAGTGACAATGGTGGAGAATTTAGTAATGAAGATTTTGTTGAAATGGGACAAAAGTTAAACACTGAAATAAAAACTACAGCAGCTGAGAGCCTGTGGTCAAATGGAATGAATGAAAGGCATATAAGGTGAAATGGTTGTAAAAACCATGCATGACTGCAAATGTGATATACAAACAGCTCTTATGTGGTCATTTGCTGCAAGAATTCATTAGCTAATGTATAATGGTTTTAGTCCTCAACAATTGGTTTTTGGTAAGAATGCTTCATTTCCTTCCAATATTATTAATAAGCTTCCAGTACTTGATGATGAATGTTGATGAGAGACAATTTGAATGTATTACTTAGGCGAGATAGAACTTTCTAAAAGCAGAATCATGCAGTAAAGTGAAGAAAGGTATATTTCAAAAGAAATCGGGAAGATAAATGGAGGGGAGTTGGCAAGATTATTGGATTTGATGGTGAAACTGTAATTATGAAAGAAGGAGGCCTGATATATAAAGTACATTCTTCAAGGATTGTGCTAGAGAACTCTGAATTCTGTGTAGATAATGGTGAAAATACCAATGAAAACTGTGATTCTTCGAATGATACTCGAGTGCAAGGAGGAGAAGTTGAAGAAATGGACGATGTACATATCCCAGCAATTGAAGAAAACAATTCAGATGTAAATATTGACAAGAATGTTAGCAGTCCTATTGATGATGATGATTTTATTGTACCAGTCTTGGAGAGTACTGAGGGTCTACTAGTCATATAACTAACTGCCAGGCAACGAATCTCAATAAATCTAGAAGAAAAAACAGTGCTATGTTCTCTGCCAAAGAAAGATGCTACATTGCTTGTGAGGGGGTTAAGCAAATGGGAAGTATGGAACCTATATTAATATTCTTGATGAAACGAATGATGAAATTAGATGTATTGATTGGAATATTGTAGAAGATTGGAAAGAATACAGGACAAAAGATACAGGACAAAAGTGTATATCAACTCGATGGGAAATACATTCAAAGATGGTAATGTAAAGTTGCACGTGGGTATGAAGATTTTGAGTTAAAGGAACGAGTTGATTCACCTACATGTGAAAAAAGTAATTTGAGGCTTACAATAGCCATTGCAGCATCAAAAGGATGGCGCATACACTCACTAGATGTACAATCAGCATTTTTACAAGGCGAAGAAGTTGAAGGTGATATTTATCTTAAGCCACCTAGAGAAGTCAATACAAATAAGGTATAAAAGTTAAGGAAACATGTTTATGGCTTGAAACAAGCATCTAGGAAATGGTATATAAAGGTATCGAAGGAGTTTCGAAATTTGGGTGTACAAATGTGCCGTATGGATGAAGCGTTTTTCTATTGGCATGATGAAGGACAGTTGTCTGGTTTATAAGCTGGACATGTGAATGATTTCTTTTGGTGTGGATCAGATAGAGACCAGATATTTCATCAAACGTTTGTCAACTGAGCAGTAATTTCAAATATGCAACTAATTCAGATATTGCATTTGCAAATAAGACAATAAAAAAAGTCGGAGTAGATAAGTTGTCCTTGAAATTTCTGAAGTTGAATCTACAGAATCTTCAGCTTGTTGTTCATAGTGATGCCTCTCATAATAATTTACCTAATGGAGACTCCCAGGGAGGTTATATTATATTTTTGGGTGGTAATGAAGAAAGTCTCTCCAATACAATGGCAATCAAGGAGGATCAAGAGAGTAGTTAAAGGTACCTTAGCAGCAGAATGTTTTGCCTTAGAAGAAGCTGTAGATTATGCATACTATATGTGTTTAATGAACTACGATATTCTGTTAAATGCTTTACTGATAATAAATCACTGTGTGAAAACCTCCATTCATCTAATAATGTAAAAGAAGATAAACGGTTGATTCAGGATATAGCCTTATTGAAGGAGATGTTGGCAAAGAAAGAAATTAATTCAGTAAAACATGTTGTGTTGAAAAGAAATATTGCTGATTCTCTAACGAAACGTGATTCGTCTTGTCAACTATTGGAAGATGTACTTACAAGTGGAACCTTAATGTTTTGAATACTGTACTGTACACTGCACATTATTTGTGTGATTGGGTTGAACTTTGATTACTTAGATTAATTACCATTTACTTGACAATATTTTGATTTTGTTATAGTTTTTTATATTCTTTGTTTTATTATAAAGAGGGAGTGTTAATATATATGGCACTTTCTCTTATAGGTACATACGTTGCTGGCCATTATTATATGTGAATATCAATATAAACAAAAACATTCATGAAAACACTACAGATAAATGAATAAATGAATAAATGAATGAATGAATTATTTATTTCTCTGGAAAAAAAAATCGTAATATAAATTAAAATCAAAATTAACATTTTTTTAATTGTTTTTTATTTTATAATATTATGATTTTGGAAGTATAAATATTTATTATAGTAAAAGATAAAAAAATAAAAATTATTATTGATGATTCCATGCCTTCAGATAATTTTAAAAGAAATAAGAAATAACTAGACTCAGAAAGTGAGCTATTGATTTTGATCTAAATTTGACGGTTTTGACCTACCACTCTAGAGAGGACGAATCGCGAGTTTATGAAAAATCTCATTTGCCCCCCTTGAAAAACAACTTACTGATGAGAAATTATCCATAGATGAAAACACGCATAGATGCGATGAGTAGCAAACAAAACAACTTATAAAGTGAAGAAGTAAACAAAAGGTAAGCCTATATTAATATTTGAGCAGAGTAAATAAAGAGAAACATTCTGTAGGCAAAACATTAGAAGTATTAAATATAGATCCCTTTGGCAAATTTTTTTAGGTCAGCTGGACCCTCCTGTCGAAAACGTTTAACCAAAAACAAAATATCAGAGATCTTTTGTTTTGAAAATGATACGATGTTGATTTTTTCAGCATTTTCAACTTGCTGATGTAAAAAATTTCTCATAGAAGAAAACATGCATAGATGCGATGAGTAGCAAACAAAACAAATTATAAAGTGAAGAAGCAAACGAGGTAAGCCTAAAATAATATTTGATTAGAGTAAATAAAAAGAGTTTGCCACGTAAACAAACATTAATCTTTCGGAGGCAAAACATTAGAAGTACTGAATTTAGTTCTCTGCAAACCCGAGGGGTATGTCACTGGTCAAAAACAGAACAAGCGTACGAGAATTGTTTGGTTTTTGTTAAATATGTTATGGACTTGGACAGCATTTTAAGGAAAAGCGTACAATATTTGTTAAGGAATTGTCGTTAAATTATGGCTAATTATTTAATCTTTTTTAAACGGTTGAGAATTACATATCATCAAGATAAGAATGTGCAAGCGTTTTTAACATTTTTTGAAGTTAACAAAATTGAGATTTGGTTGGTTTTTTGTTGAATATATTTTGGATTTGGACATCATTTTCAGGTAAGGTAAGGTAAGGTAAGGTATGCACTTATGATGGAACAGTCATGCATAGCCGTAGGCTAATCCGCGGACTATATCTCCATCTAGTGTTTCGTCAGGTACCAAGTGACTACCCAATTTCCCTCAAATGGCATGGATCGACCCGACGGACTTACAGCCTAACGATTGCAGTATCACACTACTTCAGCTGATATTAACTAGCCTTCAATACTTCAGAGAAGTATAGATTTTTTGTTGACGCGACTGAGTATTGAACTCAGATCGCACGGTATGTATCTAGTAATGATAGGTATGACACCGCTCAGCCATTCATCCGTGAATTGGTGATGGCACTTTGGTGATGGCACTTTGGATCAAGTGACAGTCGCGTGCCACTGTTTAACATTGTGTAGGGTTGATCAGTTACAATCAAATCTATGCAAGAGTGATAGTGATAGTGATAGTTGATAGTGATATATAGAGACTAGGTAGGTTACCCTAGAAAATGATGAAATCTGAGTGAGGATAGGGAAAAACACTGAAAATTGTCTATTGAAGTGAAGGATAAGGGGATAAGGGTGATTGGGTTGAAAAAAATTCACCGTAGCTTGGAGTAAAGATGTTGAAAGACACTCATATATTGGCTAGATCCGCCACTGCTTGAATTATTGCACCTTGACGTAACTACATCATCAACAGTTCAGGATTTGAAGAGAAAGGCCTATGTTTCTTGATATTTAAACACTGAGAAGGCACTTTGAATTGACTGGGATATAGTTTAACCAGAAAATAAGGCTTGAGTTCTTAAATAGTGAAGTGTATTTGTCTTTTATTGCGACAGACAGTCTTGTCTCAGGTTGTTGAATGCCAATCTCTGATACAATCCTTTACAAGATCCTTGAATATTTTTTCGGAAATGTTTTTTAAAAAAGTTTCTTCAATATTGATGTTGTATTGTGTTGCCAACTTAGTGACCTTGTTCAATCAATTTCTCTCGTAGTACGAGAGACGCTTCATGTTTTCTAAAATAGAAAGGCCTGATTTATTTTATATTTTATTGGGAGGATACCGAGTTCAAGGATGATGAAACTGTTGGATATGGATGATGAGACGTCAACAGTCTTTCTAAGGAGACGTAACTGGAGCGATTGGAGGCATCCAACGTCTGTTAGATTTATCTATGACTGGGAGTTGAAGATAACACTGGACATAAGAATACACTGGTTGTGTGTCTCCTAAATTGGGTATATGACAGAATGGTCTCAATTTTGATTTCCTTAGTACTTCTGCTTACTCTGTCTTTTATTACCTCATCATTTTTAAGATTTTCTTATTATAAATCGATGTATTTTACATAAGTTAAAGCATGATTTAGTGACAAATCTTAAGCATATAATCAACAAAGGCAAGAGACGATACAATACAGGTACCAACTGCAACTCCCTTGTTAGTCGCACAATATTCCCCAGTAATAGCACTGCACATATCAGAGGGCACAATTCTCCTTGTTGGACAGTATCCTGTACCACAGCAGATGATGATTGACCGAACGGGGTCCTCACGCGTATTACTGCTTCTCCCGTACGCGGTGACATGGAGGCTCCGATCAACGTAAATACAATGGTCAGTCACAGCATTCAGTATAAATGTGTTGTCAGGTGGGCCCCGATTGGACCGACCACCAGCTTGAAATAAAAGTTTATATTCTTCATGTATGTTTCAGTTCTGTTTTTTAACACACGTTCGAATATTTTAGCGACGATACTTGCTATGAAAATTCCTCTGTGATCAACAAGTGACATTAGACTTCCCTTATTTTTGTATAGGATGCTTATGAAAACAGAGTTCCATTCTCTTTGGGGGATTTTTGATTTCTTAATCAAGTGAAGTATCTCAAGAAGGGGTAACAGTACACTATTACCTGCTTCTAACAAATATTCACTGATTACACTATCAAGGTTTTTTCTTCTTTAGCTTTTTTATGGCTGCAGTTAATTCTTCAAGTGTAAAGTCATTACCACCAATGACCTATTTTGACCTCTTTCGCCACTGAAATGTAATGTAAAGTCTATGTTTGAATTCACCGATTATCTCAATCTTCATCTGTTCTTCACTGAAAACTTCTATGCAGTCCTTTTTCAGGAATGATGATATTTTAGTTTTCCATCTCCCTCTTACTGACTTTAAAACCTTCCAATATGCATTGGGTGGTATTTTTCCATCATCAAAAAACCGTGAAAGTGTATCTTTGATCTTTATTACTCGCAAGTTTTCCAACATATCTATCTCCCAGTCAAATTCTTTTCTTGTAAAAAGTTGCCCTCGTTTCTCCTTGAGAACTTACTGATAACAAGTTAAGCGATACCCGTGCTTCTGAAACTTATTCGTTGCTCTCTTCTTGAAGCATTTGTTGCAAAGATTCTGAGCATGCTCCCACCATTGTCTATACATTGTTATTGTATCATCTTTGCTGTCAAAGAATAATGAACGAAGTTCATTCAACTGTCTGTATTTCATCAGGTCCACTTCAGTGATCTTCCAAAGTTTTTCGTCAACGGCATCAGTCTACACCATTGTTAGGTAAGAATTATTGCACCGTGGTCGAAGAAGATAATACATTTTTTTGTTTTTCTTTGTAGTAACTCAATATGAGGTATACATTTTAGCCATGTTTGCCAATCCATTAAACAGAGCTTAGTCCACTACTATGTAATCTATCTTAGACTTGGTTTCACCCTTGGTTGTATGTTGTATTGTAGTCCATTCACCATTATCGGTGAAAGTTGGTTACATGTATTTCGTGTTCGTCAATAAGTTATTTCAGTTTCCACTTCAACTTTATTTGATTCGAATAATTTGGCTCGTGCCTCGAATTTCTCTGTTTCTTGCGGGACATGACCTATTACAACCCTCACTGAATGATTTGGATATCGCTCCTGAACTCCAGGAACATGGTAACGATTTTATTCAGGTTCTGCCGTTGTTTTCTCCAACGTTAAAAAGGTCCCATCCCTGACTACCAGGAGTAACCCTTCTTTGCCTCTCTTATAGTTTTGGTGGATTACCTCTCGTAACCTTCTATTTTGGGATTGCTTAAAGTATCCACATTTGTTTCACAGAGTGCTACGATGTCTGAAGGGGTTAACTTTAATAGGTGACTTAGGCTTTCCCGCTTCGACTACAGACCATTTATGTTGTTAAAATATACTTTAAGATTACCCCCTGTATTTTTATTTTCATTGACTTTGCACTTTTTCTTATTTTTCTTCCCACCTCGCTTAACTGGTAAGTATTTAGGGATGCATCTACTGGAGGTTTTCTTGTCCATTGAATTGAGTGATCACCATGCTTGTGACAACATGCTCTGAAGAAGTTTGACAGCTAACACTTCGTCTACATGGTTAATACCATTGTTGTTATTGTTGATGCCAAATTGTGTAGGCTCTGTGATTTGTGCCTTCGACAGAGAAATTGTTCTTTGAGATTGATGAGAAACTGTTACACATAGCCCAGCTTCTTTTTTGCTGTTGTAAATTAAAGTTGTTGAATCTTGGTGGGTTTCCACTTTATTCAAGATGGCCGTCTTTTCCTGAAAAATTTACAGAGCAACCATAAGTTCTCGCATCGCCGAATCGTTTCGGTGTGCATAGGTTATCTTGTGGCTAAATCTACAGAACGATTTCTTTTTACATGATCCTTTTGTTATGGACTCGTTAACAAACTTTGTAGCTCTATCGTCTCTTGCAATAGAAATTCTGTTATAAAGACTTTTGTCCTTCACCACGTGGACACTTGCCAAGGAACTCACTGAAACATGTGTTTTTGGGCTCCAATAGCTCAGATCTTCCTAAAAGGTTGGTGTTGGTTGAACTGTTACTGACATTGCTGTTTGACAGAATTTGATCCTTAGACTGGTCCTAACACAACTTGCACGTAGTTTTGTCTTTCCAGGATCAACTTTTTAGCTATCAACAGTTCAGACATGACTGCTTCAGCATGCATGAATACTTTTTGATACTTTTCATTCTAGTTTTCCACTTCAGTGGTCAGCTTTATAGTGGCACTTCCCAGATTTTTGATTTGATGACAAGAACTTGATCTTGATTTCTCCTGTACAAGAGCTGATAATATTTCAGAAGACGACACCTTTAAGGTGGAATAAGAATCAGATATCCTGGCTTTTTCAGCGTATAAATCATTTTTCATTTTTTATTTTTCATCTTCAACATTGAGATATGTTCACCTAAGGCAGTGTTGTCAGTTTTTTGAATTTCCATAGGCATCTGTATATTGTTTGTATTGTTTGAATTGTTTGATTCAGTTCAACATGGGAAGCTTCTAAACTGCACAACTCATTCTTTAGCGATCAGATTTCTTTGTTTTTTGAGGTCATACTTTCTTTGCGTTCTCTTACTTATTCATCTTTAGCAACTCGAGGCTTGCAATTTTGCTATCATCTTCTTTCTTTGACGATGTAAGCATCTCAACTTTTTCTCTCTCAGTTTGTATATCATTGAAGAGTCTGGCTAATTGATCACCACCTTTTTCATTATTTGATGAATCATTTTTGTGTAGTGCATCACTTTCGTTTAGGAGCTGATCCATGAATGAAACAGCAACTTCTCTATTACATTCAGTTCTAATGTTGAGGTCATTAATAGTTTTTGCTTATCAGTAGTGTCACTAAACTGTTTAGTTTCATTTTCTGCAGCCAGGAGTTTCTCTTTAAGTGTTTAGATAGTTTCTCCTAGTTGCTGATATCTCTTCTTTGACATGTACATCAAGAGCAGCCTTCAAATTCTGTTGTTGTCTAACCGAAGCTTTATAATCTCAGTGTTACGTTCATTTAAAATTATACGCAAGACATCAAGTGTCTCACTGGAATTTGACGACTGCGATTGGGAAACGTCCAGGGCTTGCGGAAGCTGATCTTCTAACCTTGTTTGTAATGATATTGACTGGACTGATTTAGGACTACATGTTGAGAGATCAAGGATTAAATGGTTCAATATCAGCCACATTCTCTTGTTTAATTTCCACAGAAAATTAACTGGGTAGTTAAGACCACTTCTGCTTACAGACGTAGAATTACTTCTGAATTCTAGCTCATTAGCAGACGCATTCTGCAAATCAAGGAGTTTTCTCTCAAGAAGTTTTTCATATTAGGGTATTGATCAGATTTCTCAACATGTTCAATCTCTTTACTGATGGTACCATTTACCAACGTGGCAAAGAACGTTTAATTTTTTCCATTCAGTTGTCGATGGAGTAGGCTGGTGGTGTGGTGATATGAGAGAGAGATAATAACTGGGATTCAAATGGAGGTAGTGATACACATATCAAACAGAGTACCAGTGGTTTTGCCTTCTAAATCCCCGTCTTTCCGCTTAACACGTACAAAAAGCAAGTCGCCGAAAGATACGGAGTTTTCCGCAATGAGTTGATAGATTAGTGAACTCAAACATAACGAGAACTGTTTGTTACCTTTGCAATAATTTCACATTTACTAACCAGTTTCTTCAGGTATTTCTTTATTAAGGACTTATTATTCAAAGAATAGCTGTCTTGACAACTTCATTAAATAGCTTAGGGTTTTGGAGAAATATACACTTGCTGGTTTCAACCATGGTACCTCTGTGTTCTTTGCAGAGGAAATCGATATCATTCCAATCATTTTTGAGAATTTCATCATTGACTTTGGCACAGGAATAGTGCCAGAAAGAGTTACATTTGTTGCAGACTACTAGTTTTTCTTTGGGGTTCTCGACATAAAAATTTACAATTTTAATTCAATATAATTTTTATTTTTATTTTCTAATTTTAATTTGCTAAAATCTTGCTAACTCCTTTACTAAAATAGACTACTTTTATTGATCTCATCTATTTCCACTCTATCATCTATCAATGTTTCATTTCTTCTATTTTATCACCCTCGGAAAATTCAGGGTCACTTTTGTATCAAAAAACGCGCTAGTACCCAAATCCCGTGATTGTGATTTTTAACGCGGTCTGCAATATTTTGAGCGCCTAAT
>JAUKPT010005030.1:0-10707 GCA_032273505.1 Nanomia bijuga
ATTTTTTTTGGCGATTGTCTAAAATTTCATTCTATACTGATATCAATTTCCTCTGAAAAAATTAGATCAAGAAAATATCAGGATGGTACTTTCCGTAAAAAAACATGCACGATGGCATGGCCTGTAGTTAAGTACGCCATGGTTTTACCCAAAAACAACACTATTTGATATTTTTGGTATATTTCAAAATGATGAAAATATTTCTGATTGTGATTTTTGATCAATTGGTTCACAATCAAAATCTTGATGAAGTAACTTAGCCAATAATAATTTAGCCAATCAGCCAATGTCATTTTACAAAATCGTAGCAATGCAATGTTTTGATTTTGTTTTGATTTCTATCGATAAAGTTTGCACAATATAACTTTTTTTTACTCTTTCATACTACCCTTGCTTGTTCTCAAACTCCTCAGCAATAAATATTCTGTAGAATCAAGAAAACAAAATAAAAATCATTAATAAATAAACAAAATAATATATTTGTGCGATGAATTATTCATCTGAAGAAAGGCAATTTGTTTCATTGGTTGGAAATAACATCATCAAGAACCTGATTGGTTGATTTAATATAAGAATCTTATCATGAATTTTAGTTTTAACAAAACATCAAATGATGACATTTTGAAATCAACCAATCAAAATCTTGATGGTGTTATTTTGAACCAATGAAATTTGCTGATAATTTGTAGATCAATCCCATATTCAAGTAAAAATAGAAAAACATGCAAAAGAAATGGAACTTGTTTTTCTTGTTTTCCTTGTAAAACTTAAGTCTTAAGGGGTCATCTCAAAACTTTGTCAAATTTAAACTATAGATTGAATAAATATTACATCATGAAGATTTTAATGGCCCACAAAACAATTTCATCAAAAATTTCAGTTTAAAATTAAACATCAAATTGTGACATTTTGAAATGAACCAATCAGATTCTTGATGATGTAATATTCAACTAATCAATAGTATTAAATAGACAACATGTTAGAGACAATTCCTAATTCAGGATATAAAAGAAGGGTAGGAATTATCCCTAAGAAAAAACAGAATAATAAAAATATAAGAATGAATAGAACAATAAGGAACTTTTGATAAAACATGTCTACGAAAACAGGCATTTCTTTTTAAACAAATAAATAAATAAATAAAATAAAATAAAATAAGTGAATAAATAAATACTTCGTGTTTTTTCAATCAGATTTTATGAAAATGAATCATCTCCAATATAATGAGACTGAATATGAGACTTATAAGTAAAAAAGAAATTGTTTTGGAAAAAAAGATGAAAATATGTCATATGTTGGAAGAAATATCTTTTTGAATAAGCAGATATTATTTGAAGCAGGGGGGCTGGGTACTATGAATCTGGCATGTATGCCTCATAGTACTCTCAAGGGAGGTCAAAATTACTATGACCACTTTTTAGCAAATAATTGACACCAAAGCATAAAAATGCATAAAAATGTATTTTAAGTATTTTAATCTAAGTCGATTTTGTGAAGTTAAATTAAGGTGCAATTCTCAACAGTCATCTCAATCAGAAAGTGATTTATTTAACTGTTAATCTTGCACTACTTTTGTAGAATTATTTGGAAGTGCAGGATCCGGACTGGGGTTTTAGAAGAAGCCATGACATTTTTTAACAAATGCAGGCGAAAAAACAATCCAAAAAACAGAAAAAAAGGACAAAATATGAGTCCAATCCAAAAACAGGAAAAACAGGAAGTTTTTACTTCCTTTTTTGCCTTTTTGCCAAAACTTCCTTATAAAAGGTCCACGGCAGCAGGGGGTTTTGGGGGAGATGTAAGCCCCCAATGGGGGTCCTGGTTCGAATTCCCCTGGAAGATTTTGATATTTAAAGCATCTCAAAATTAACAGAAATACCATTTCTAAAGACTAAAGATAAATTGGATTTTAAAAATATTTGGACTGGGGGCAGATTCCTGTTAGTGGTTTCTGTTCCATAACCCAAAATGGAAAAAGATTACACCTTGTCCTTTTCTGGCTTTTAGCTATTTAGTTTATCATCTTTTTGCAAGGTTTTAGGTCAATTGACCTAAAACCTTTCAAAAAGACAGGGGTTCCAATTGATTGGAACCCCTGTCAGAAATTAGAGGACTTGTGTCAGGGGTATTTACAAATCTTTCTATATTTTCAATACATTTAACCAAAAACAAAACACTTGTTATCTTTTGTTTGGATAGTGATATGAGGCTTTTCTTTTTAAGATCAGTGGCGATTCTAGGGTTGCCCCCCCTGGATTTTCCCTTGTCCCTGCTTTGCAACCCACAATAATTTTTTCTTCCTGATTTGTTTTATATATTAGAAAAAATAGATAAGTTTTTCCCATTGTTATTAGAATATTATCCTCCTTCAATTAATTTACTTTATTACTTTATTGCTTTATTTAGCCAATCTAAACTGGCCGATTTTCAAGTTTTCTTGAACATTGGTTGCCTCTTCGTCACAATATTACATTTTCTTAGCCCCCTCCCCACAACATGAAGACTAGCAGCCTACTTTATTTAATTCTCTCTCGTTTGAAAGAAATATTTCTTGCCCCTACCTGCCCCCCTCCAGAGAAGAGTTTTCTAGAATTGCCACTGTTTAAGATATGTTTATGGTGTATGAGAAACACCAGTTTTTTTGAAATTCAGAGCTAGTAGCGTTATTTTTTGGCACTTTTTCGATACATTTTCCCCATAATGATGTCATCAGGAAAAAGTGCTGACATCAATTAAGTACCCCTTGGTACTCTACCATGTTTTAGCTTTCTTTTCAATGTAGTTGTAAATGGAGTAATTTTTAAAACCCTGACAAAAATGCAAGATGACCAATAACTTGATAATAAATCACATCAACAACTTTATTGTAAAAACAAATTAATTGAAATCAAACAAAATTAATACAATATAATACAATGAATAGCAGATATAAATGTAATCCATTTTTGTCCACTACCAAGTAAAGAAATAATATTTTTTTGTTTAATTGGTTTAATATTCTGCTTTGTTATGTGAATCTAATCATGAGTCAGGAATCATCTGAAAAATTTGTCTAATTTTGACGATTGATTCATTTAAAAAATTGATATTTTGATAACTGAAAATGATAAAAACATTTTTAAGTGAAACAATTGTGATCTTCATGATGTAATACTCAACCAATAATCAAACTATTTGAAATGGTACATGGCATGGGCCGACTCTGCAGACTTACATCCTAACAATTTTAGCACCACACTTCAATTGATTGTTACTAACGCAAAATCAAAATATTGTGTCTAAATATTGATTCTAATGTCACGATTTCTATGGAACCACTACTCTATGCACTTAAAAAAATGACCAAATGGACAAAAACAACAATATGCTTGCTCGAACCGACACAAACTAACAAACGATGACCAAATGCTGACCAAAGAACACTGACTGATGAGGGACTGTAGAAAGACATCAACAGGTCGTTTTTGTCAAACATATCTTGATATATGGACCTACCCCATAAAGCAAAATATGTTAACTAAAAAAAACTTAGTCTACCTCTATAGTATTTCAGCCCTCATTTGCATAGGTGTAAAAATGTACTAAACCTTTCCTTCAATGACAAATCTAACAAATTCAAACTAAGTTGATAATCTTTTGGCAAATAACACACAAGAGAGGTCTACAACAAATTTAGCATTTGATTGGTTGAAAATTACATCTAAAAAATGATTGTTTACTTGTAAAAATGATTTTAAGTTTTATCAAAACTGAAAATCATGAAAATAACTGGAAGTGAACCAATCAGATTCTTTATGATGTAGTTTTAAACCAAACAAATAAAAATCCCATCGCAAGTAGATCTATTTGAACTTTCAATTTCCACATTGAAGAAGATAGATGTGAGTGAGGTGTTTAAATGAGAGAATATACATCACATAACACCTGCTCTCAACTCTCTCGCCATTATCAAGTATGCAGTTATCCTTCAATTTTCTTCAAGATTTAAACAAAATCTTTTTCGAAATAAACATTTAACTCCCTTGAAGTAAAAGACAATTTTTCTAGAGAAAATGAACAAAATCAAACTAAGAGAGAGGGAGGGAGGGCTCAGAAAAAGGGTCTGTCTACAAATTATAGGTAGAGGAATCATCTCAAAAGTTTGTCTAATTTAAGACTATTGATTGGTTGAATATTATGTCATCAAAAATCTAATTGGTTATTTCAAAATGATATCATCATTTTTGAATTTTTAAGTGGTGACATTTTGAAATAAACCAGATTCTTGATGTATTTTTCAACCAATCAAATGCTAAAATTAGACAAAGTTTTGAGATAATCTGTAGCCAATCTCTAAAAAGCAAGAGTAATTCTTAAACACAATTATTTTAATTAGCTGAAATTAGATAAGATATAATATTTTCAAACTACTTTTTTTCAAACGAACATCCAACAGGGTAGTGGCCAGCACATTTATTAGATTGATTTCCAGGGGTTCCAGGGGTAATTCAACAATTTATTTCCAGGGGAAGAACTCAATTTCCAGGGGTTTCCAGGGCAGTTTCCAGGGGGAAACATTTCATTCTCAGAATAAAATCGAATATTTTTCCCAAAATGTTGTTATAACCCATACTTAGCTGAGTATTAGAAAACTTTGTATATTAAAAGTTCAGACACAAGTTTTGAGTAAATAATCAAAACAATGGATAGGCATACAAAAAAGTCCTCTGAAATTGAATCTCGATTCATAAGTATAAGGTGCACAAGATTTACCTAAACCTCCCCTATCCCCCGCCAAAAAATATTTACTTATTTTCTTTAAATACCCAAGAAAATGACTGTATTATTAGCTACTAATAAATAAATATAAATAAATTAAAGTGCAAATTTGTCATATTCTGAATATCATTGTCACAAACATGTTACAAAGCAGAAGCCATCAAATTCAACGCACATGTATGATAAAATCTTATGCATATAACCATCCATAATTCATGTGTCATTATATGATATGAAGTTTCGGTTGAATGATGAACAATTGCACTATTTATCAAAATAAATAATTGATGTGATGGGAACGACACAAGTAAACACTTCTCTTTCAGCTCCTCTTTTTATTAGTTTGTGTAGAAACATTTAAAAAAACCTATACAAACATTAAAAGAATATTGGAAAAATACCCGTTTTTTATTGATAACAAATGAAAACAGTGTGTGTGTGTGCGTGTGCGTGTGTGTGTTTTATGTAATAGTTACTATGAATTATGCCCTTTCATCAAACAATTAGACCCTGCCCTTGATTTCTAGATTACACCTTGATAATAGATCACAATTTCAACAGTGCTTCTTACTGGTAAAGAAGGGTAGTCCAAATATGAACACACAGTTTACTGGGGATCAGACCCTTCCCTACAAAATAGAACTCCCCCTTAAAAGAAATATTTCTGAAAAAATAAAACAAGCCTAGTGAGCAGTATAGTTTTAAAACAGCTAGTGGTTTGAGGGCGATGCAAGCCCCCAATGGGGTGTTGGGCAAAACGCAGCAAAATTTTGAGATTTCAGTATCTCCAAATGACTGAAAGTAGCTAGTAGTTCTTAAGACTTTTCTATAGATAATTTGATCAGTTCAAAAATATTTTTTTCTCTGAAATCAGGGGAATCTCTACAGGCAAGCATGTATGATCTAAGTGAATTCATTTTTTTGAATTATTAATTTCCAGTCATTTCCCCCTTTTGAAGGTATTGTTTTCATTTATCTGATGTGGATAATGTAACTTTATAGGACCATTTTATTTGATATTAATATATAAGAAATAAGAAACTTGTACCGTAATGTACCCTCAATAAAGCACAGCAATTTTAAGGCTTCTTTCTAAATAAGGACAGCCCTTGATTAAGCGCTGCATCTTACAAAAGAACAGTTACAAATACAATTATCAATCCCTGAAGAACCTAAAATTGATTCATTTCAATCTAGTGAATCCAATATCTTTTTGCTTTTGAATAAGCGCCTGTCCTCAAATATGCGCTTCCCTCTTATTAAACACTGCATCAAAAAAGAAAGTTTGGAAAGAGTTGCAGAGCTTAATCTAGGATTTACGATAATTCCTTTAATTTTTTTGTCAAAATTGCATTTTCAACATTTTAATTTCATGGACAAAATTTTTTTCAGCTCAACAATAACACCACAAAAATGCTAACATCTGTACTTTATTGTTGTCTTACACATCTATCACATCTATACCTTTTAATTCTAGATATAGTGATATATTAGATAAAATAAAATAAATTATTAACAGGAACAATACTGGTTTCCATTAGATTCACACAGCAAAGAAAGAAACCAAGGAGGGGGCTGTACATTTTGGCCTAATACTCAAATACTAAGAGCTGTAGTCACGATGAATATTCCAATCGATTGTCAAGGCTTTAAGGATTCCATATATGTAATTATTATTGCCTCCCAAGTTCTTCGTTCAAGATTTCCAAAAACTTCAACCTTCATTTTCCTTATCTTCTTCTTTAATTTAGACGAAACTTACGTCACCCTGATTTACTTTTCCCTTCATTTGCTGAAAAAATCAACAAAATGAGTTAAAAATTGAGTAACTAAGTTGTTCACACGTTGTTCACACTAAAAAATCATCAAATACATGCCTAAATGCCTTATTGGATGTAGTTTAACGTCATACCCAGGACCAAAAAAAAAAAATGACAAAAGATAAAAAAGAAATAAACAGACATCTAGGACTGGGCTAAATAATAAAAAAATTGAATCATCATAAACAATTTCACAATTTATGTGTGTTAACATGGTAAAATAGGATGAAATCTAGTACAGGAAGGGCTAAGGAATAAAAAAAATATTTCACTGCATAATAATCAAAGCTTTGTCTAAACTAAATTGCACAATTTATCTTCTTCGAAGAACATTGTGTGTGAACATGCTAAAATGTATCGATTCATTTAAACAAACGCCTCTCGATACTACTTTCCATCTCATTTACATATTATAGTATAATCTGTTTGGATTTCTACTTCAGATAATTGAAATTGAAATTGACAAATAGGCGAAATAACATTTTTTGAAACTTTTAACACTTATAACTTCTGATCTTTTGATCCAACCATAGCAAATCATACCATTTTTTCATCTACTTTTTTCATATCCAATCCAGCTATCCAATTCAAATTTAGAATTAAACATTGTGAAAATGCACTCACTTTATACTGGAATGGACTAAAATGGACCAAAATTAGGTTAATTAAGGCTAATAATGGCTAAAAGCTTCCTATTAACACATGCAAATATTACCAGTTATATCGTAATCAGCATACCTAAAATTACCAAAAAACATTGGACCCCATAGTGATGTTAACACTTAGCTCACTGAGTCGCTGGTCTATAAGTTGTTTGAGATTGTAGCAAAGAAAATATTCACTTTCTCAAAAATATATGAGAAGGATCTGGAAGGATTCAATCAAGACTCATTTTTTTTGGTTTCTTTTTTAATTCTCTACTATAGCATTCATTTATAATTAGAAATTAAAAAAGACCCTTTCTTGGTTCCTATCTAGTTTTAGTACTGAATGCAATACCTTTTTCTTTTCATCCTAAATGAATCACTAGGGGTCCTGGTTTCAAGTTTCACGATCATTTTTAAATATTTCTTAAAAGAAGAGATATCAATCATCCAAAATTAACTTTTTTTTAAAGAATGACTTAAGAGAAACATGATAGTTGTTTCTCTAAATATTTTAGGGACGTATACTTTAAGAAACCGACGTTTTGAGGTTTAAGGGTAATTTTCACAACCCATTGTATAAATAACATCAACCCATTTTACGTAATTTGCCTTCATTTATAAGCGTGTGGTGTCGTAGTCATCTTGTCTTGCTTTTCTTACAAATACAAGTCCCTTTAAAGCTGAACTCTTAAAAAAATATTCAGTTACAACTTTATCGTTATCAATTTATTGTTATTAACTGAAAAATCTAGAATTTCTTTGCCAGGGAGAGGAAGTAAAAACCACACATAGTTTTTTTTGAAAAAACATAGCAATTAAAAACATGACAACATGGAGAGCACTAGCTAGCTAATCATCAAAAATGATCCCATGTGAGTAACTCATTTCTTACCAGCTTTCGATGCTGACATCCAGCTGGCTAGGTTCCTGTTTTTGCTCGATTGCGATGTGGATAAACCTTGTTTAGTAAAGTATAAGTATTGGTTTCAAAAATTGAATGGGAGAATCTAATAGCATAATTCACTTCGGTAACTATACGATTCTACCGTGTTGGTATTCCTAATTTTCGCTGTTGGAGAGTTCTGAACTACATCTAGGAACTAGGGACATGCGTATTAAAACTTGATTGTGTGTGGGGGAGGGGGAGAAGATGAACTTTTATGGATGGAGTATGGTTTCTTGTCTTGTCTTTTATGTAAATTATACAGATCCGATTGGGTCCTCGTATAGGTTTAACCAAGAATGGAACTGTGCTACAGGGATTCGAGTGGGGATGCACATGCTAAAATGACAGTAGGTTTGTTTACGCTCTATATTTTCACTCAGGAAATTTATAGGTGAATTAAGGCTGTGGGATTTCCCCGTGTTCCCAGTCTCATTGAACCCTACGGATGAAACACCCTGAGACAGTAAACCCGAATGAACCAATGTCCAATTCTCACCCGGTCAAACATGTTTTGGGAGCGATATTTTTGACAGGTCAAACCATTTGAAAAAAGAATTCCACAGCACGGCACGGTACCCAAAAGCTTAGATTTACACACCGAGGGCGTTTTTCAAAAGTCCACCAAGGCATATTTTGTTTGTATCTTCCCCAGGAAAACTATTTTTGTATTTTCACCGACCGGGTAAATAGAAAATTTAGATTTTTTTTACCGGTCTAACTGGGTAAATGACTCAGTCAGTTAGCTGGTGACTCGGGGTGTGATGAAGATGAAATATTCTAAACCAACTGTATCTCATCATAGCCGCTTTAATATTCCATGGCCTGGAATCTCGGTACCATTAAAGTGGCTATGATCTCATCATGATGTATTAGGAAATTTTGCAATTTTGCAATACTCCAACCGGTTTACGCAGTGCCAATATTTCTCTTTCCGCGAACTCCAGAGATGGCCCTGATGATACAGGCTGCCGGTAATATCATACATAGATCTGGCCCGCAATATGGTCACTAATTGTTAAAGATAATTAGTCATTAAATATCTTGCATATATTAATTTGATAACTGAATTTGATAAAAAGTAGATGCTTCGTATTCAAGATATTATATTAGGGACAACGGTACACGATTTTCTTTTTTATAAGAATATACTCTATAAGAATATCAAAGATGAAATTCGACAAAAATTTAGGAGTATGCTTAGAATATCGTCATCTTGAATTTTTCTCAAGAATGATATTTATCTTGAAGTTTTATGCCATACTAAGCATATTCACACCGTTAAAAGAAAAAAAGCGATAAAACAAAAGCAGACTATTTAATGTACATAAAAAAATTGAATTAACAAAAGATTTAGGGCATAAATTCTGATATCCTTCCTCTTAGATGTGTGTACTAAGAATATGCTAAGAATATGTAGTGAGTTCAATCACACGATCTACGGCGCGGAAAGTTCAAAATGTCGGGAAACTTTTAGGATCCGATAAAAATGGTCCTACTTTGAACTGAAAAACTTATTCTTTATGCGGTCCTTTGCAAAATTTGTAAAAGGGATAAATTTGTTCTCCTAAGAGTTCTGTATCAAGGTATATTTCCATATAATTTAATTTTTCCAGTTAAAAATAACAAGTTGAAGACTTTCTACGTCACCTTAAAATTCTCTTCACTCGACTTAGTGTAGACACAAGTCAAAAACTAATATCTGCGAAAAAAAATCAAAAAAAATGTTGCTCGAACGGGAATCGGCCAAAACTGATATATTGACATAATTATGATGTCATAATTATGCATGCGTTTTGTTATGACAATAGACAATTAAAGTTGTACAATAAAACCCGATTATCGATTATCATTCACATTTTTAAAGTATTAATAATTAATTTAATTCATATTATTTGCTGATTAAGCAAAAATTTACACTAAAAACTATTGTTTTATATCTTTTGCCAACGGACTTCTAGAATACACGGACGGAAAACTCGCAAACCACGGAAAAAAATCTGAAGATCGATTGGGCATTTTTTTAATAACTTTCGCAAAAATTGATGAATTTTTCTAATTTTCTTTTTTAAATTAAGATAATCTATAGGTAAAATTAGTGACCCCAAAAAAGACCTCAGAACTTCACATTTCTAGTTTTTCAAAGAATTGGGGAAGAAAAAAAAATGATCATTTCTAGATACCATCAGTGTAACTAGGAATGTGGAATGATATTAAGACAATATTGACATAACTCTGTTGTGATTTGGCCCCATTTTGGGGGCAAAATGTGGGTCAGAATCAACATAAATGGAATACTACATGGAAACTTTAAGGACTCGAAATTGTAGTAAATAAATGTAACTAATGTTTATTTAGCAAACTTTAGACCATAGATGTACTATGAGATGGAATTGGCACATTAAACTAGCCCAGTGGGCCAACACGGTTTACAAAACAGTTTCTGACGGGATTTTACGGTTGCACGGTATTTTTTCTAACGGGACAAATTTTCACCGTGGAGACACGTTTTCGATCGCGTAAAAACATCGACGAAATT
>JAUKPT010005032.1:0-10705 GCA_032273505.1 Nanomia bijuga
CCCTTTACTATTCCTTCTCTACTACTCACTTTCTTTACCTTCTTGAATAACATGAGTCATTTGTTCTCTATCACCATTATTCCTCTAACCTTCCTTCCTATTGTTGTACTACCATTATCCCTGTTCCTTTCTACTCCCTTTATATCCATTCCCAATTCTTTTCCCTTATGAATAACATGAGCTGAGTTATACTTCCTTATAATATTACAATTTATTTAGCCACTTGGGCATTGTTTGATGAGAATTCTTCAAATTTAGATGTCTGTACCATTTCTTCTCGAAAACTAATGCTCGGATACTTTGCATAATGCTTATGATAACAGGCAGCTGATTAAAGAAAGATGAAAGTGGGTCTGGATCATGAATAATTAATGAGTTTTTGCATAATTTGTACATGATTATGCCTTAGTTTGGCCTTTTCTCAAAGACTACAGAACAGATTTTTCCTATATTTTTCATGAAGCGGTGTTACCATATGGGACAGCTAACTAAGCAAAATGGGGTCTGGGTCATAATTAAGCCTTAAAAATCGAATTTTCGTGTAAATATAGTTGTGTCATATACTGTTGGAAAGCATTTAGGTGCCTTTCCTAGCAATGGTTGATCTCTTTGTCTGTCTGTCCTTCCGTCTATATGGGATCTGGTTTATGGATAATTAATGAGTTTCGAAAGCTTAAAATGGACTATGCTCCCTTTGGATATCTTATGTATGCTTACACTACATTTTTCTCATAAACAGAAAAACAATTGCCCATTATATGTATTTGTCTGTTTTTAATGGGCCATACAGCTAGTTTAATTGTATACCAGCATATGTCAGTTCTTTTTGTTACAGATAAAAGACTGACAGAGAGCCATAAATCTGCAATTACCTGACTGAAAATGCAATTACTATACAAATGTCATGATGATAAATGGAATACTTACATCAGGATGTGGATCTTCGATCCTCGGTGGTGTCATAGGTTCCTTAAAGAAATAAAACTCAATGCATCAGTTTCTTTTATCACAAGGTTATACTTGAGAGAAAAAAAAAAAAATTGGACCTTTTCAAGGTTTGGTACTGTTAGAACAGTATGGGCACTTAAAAAAGTCCACCAACATTATAAAGGAAAATCTATAATGATTTTGAAAATCATGGTTTTAAATAACAAATGAAAAATTTAGATCATTTTTGATGACCAGAAAGAGTAATAAAACTAATTGTGTATTCAGGAAATTTGCTATCATCAGAAAAATTTAGATCATTGTGGCCATAAAGAAGCAAATAAATTAAATTGATGGTATTAAAATTTATATCATTCGTTCAAAGTACAGATTTTACTTCGTCAAGTAGATCTATAAGAATCAAGTTGTAGTTTGTACACGGTAAAAGAAAATGGTGGCTATTTTCACTACCTGAACCACACGAACATATCGTCTGCGTCATGACAAAAGGACCAATCTTTTTGCATTTATTACATCATTGAAAATTTGACTATGTTTGTTAATTTTTAGAGGGCTTAATCCAACTCAAACTTGCATTCCTAACAGTGAGATCTAGATTGTTCCATGATTTAATACTAATGAGATGAAAAGAATTTCGAAACTTATCTGTGCAGCAATAATTAGTAGGCATTTACGAAGGCAGGCAGAGAGAAGTTCGATTTCTTAAAGGGATTGGGTCCTAAAGGTACGTAGGGTAAGATTATTTATAATCTTATAAAGCAATACTAACTGGTGAAAATAACGTCTAAAGTCAAGTGTTTCCCATCCTAATTGTTCATAGATTTTATTTTTTAGTACCTGTCCGAGTAACAGTAATTTCTAATGCGGCTTGATATTGAATACGTTCAAGATTACTCATGACAAAATTTAAAGATAAGGATGAATCAAAATTGTTGGTTAAGACTGGAGAGTGATAAATTAAATCACAATAATCAAGATGAGGGCGGACATGCATCTTAAAGATTTGAATGAGTGGATTGAGAGTTAAGAAGGAAACTAATTGTTTAATGATACCAATCCATTTTCGGGCGATGGATACTTTTTCGTTTATGTGTTTTCTGAAATTTAATTTTGAGTCTGAAAGGCCCATTTTTCTATCACCTTCAAATCAGAGTTGAGGTTACGAGCTGTAATTCTGGGATCTTCGACCATCGAGAAAAGGGACGTGTCATAAGCAAAGAATCTTATTGAGGAATGAATTCCTCTTTCAAGATCATTTACATAGATTAGAAACAGTAGAGGACCAAGGACAGATCCTTGTGTAACACCAGATTTAATTTCACCCCAGTCAGATTCAATTTCACCCCAGTTGATTACGACACGTTGAGTGCAGCAGTTCAAATAGTTTTTAAGTAGTTTTAATAAATTACGATCAATATCATTTTGCTTGAGCTTGAAAATAAGTCCTTCATGCCAGACCTTATTGAGTGCTTTGGACATATCAAGATAAAATGATCAAATTTCAAGACAATTTATATCATCAAATGCCTCCTGCATTTCATTGACTAGGGAGACAAGTTGATTGGTACATGAGTCACCTGGTCTGAAACCGGACTGATTTTTTGAAATTAAGCTGTTTAAAGTAAGATAAATGTATAAATTTTAAAAAATTTTCCTTTTGTATACTTTCCGGAGAATTGGTAAGAGAGAAATTGGTCTATAATTGTTTATTATCTGTTTATAACTCTTTTTATGTATGGGAGTGACATTGGCTTCTTTCCATGTGGAAGGGAAAATTCCTGTCATCAGGATGTTGTCATATATTATTTTCAAGGGTGTTGCTAATTCATTACCACATATCGTCAGGACCATGAGATTTGCCTTCATCAAGACCAACTAATCTCATTTGTAGATACTTTGAAACTTCTTAGCCTAGAATCAGTGTTATGTCCAAATGTAGGTAGAGAACTGTCATTGGTCAATGGTGTACATTGAGGAACAAAATAGTTGTTAAACAATTTTGCTTTCTCTTTACAGTCAAAAATGAATTTGTCATTATGGAGTAGTGGAGGTATATGTGGTACATGACTTATCATTCAAGAACTAATTTTCCAGTAGGTTTTTTGACCTGTCTTTGGATCAGTAAGCTTGAGACCTTGATTTTTAAATTGTTGCTTAAATCTCTTTATTATTCAGAATTCAATTAAATTAATCATTTCTACTGTACCCATTAGCTCGCATTGCATATATTTCTTAGATATATATTACTTTTACTACATTTATCAATGCGCGATATCATTAACATATGTAAGTCATTAATCCATTTTATTTCGCTTATCCTTTTATTTGCTAAGGTCTATTGTACTAAGAATAGATATTAACTTCATGTCAAAAAACGTTTTCTTATCATGTTATCTATTGTTTCTTGCATACCGGCATACGCTGTTTTTACTGACACATAACTTGCTTTCTTTTATGTTTGTTAAGTCTATTATCCTAAAAGTATTGTTAAAACCTAACTTTGAGCCATGATCTTAACTCATTAAATTCACGATAGAAACGTCGTGTAAACCACGACGTTAAAACTGGGGGCTGGTTTTGACGCATAACCTCTTTTCGTAAAACTTCTTTTTGGTATATCTCCTGATTTCGCCTTTCAATTTTTATGAAATTTTGCATAAGTATAGCTTAAGATATTATCTTTCAGCTATCCTGGCATGGCATCTATTATTTTGCGCGTTTTTTACAATTTTATCATTTTTTTCATGAAATCGAAAGTTCCAAGAATGATGTGCCGATTTTTATAAAAAATGATATTAAGCCATCATTTGGTATAACAAACAATAAGGATAAACAAATGATTGGAAGGTACTGAACCAGAAATCGCAGCACGTTGACAAGGCCTGTTATATAGTACGCCGTGTATTAGTGTCAATATGCCAGTCGTTTTTGTATGTTTGACTCGTGTGCATGTGCATAGCATTTCGTATCTCAGTAAATGGCAAGTTATCTATTTAAGCCGTTCTTGAGTTATTGAAGATTACGCCAGAAAACCTCTTTACAATGGTTTACACAGCTTTTGAACTATTATTATTAAGTACCGAGTCTATTTGTTGACATGTATGCACAATATAGTGATGCATCTTAAACGGTGTGGTAATATGATAAAATAGAATAAATAATTGGGCAACGAATATAGTAATGCATTAAGATAGAAAATGGATAATTGGTGTTTTTATGTAAGTTGACGGAATAATTCAACACGTGTTAAAGCTATTACATCATACAAAAGTATCATTGATTTATGATAAGGATAATGAAATCGTATGAAATCGAAAGTCCGAAATGTTCGAAGAAGAATAACTGAAAAAAGTAGCATTGGGTATCATGGTATATACATTAACATTAGGCACGACATTACACAAACATGATGTGCAAAGAAATGATAGAATATTCCATACTCATTCTAGACATGGTTGGTGATTGCTAATTTCCAGGGAAGGTCCAACTCGATTTCTTGTAGGGAAGATATTTGGCCTTGTATTAAGATGGCTATGAATCTTGTTGAGTGTATTTAATATTTAGTACTTTAAACGAAGTTATCACAGGGTAACATATCTGCGATGGATTGCTGTGATTTTTGGAACAAATTCAAATTATCGTATAATCCTATACTGTCCTCACCGGAAATCATCAGCAATTATCGGATATCATTGGGATAGGAATTTAGATAGCACATGACTTAATCTTATAAATTACTCTCATTCATACGGAGAAATCATTTTCATTTCCTCGTTGTGCAAAAATAGGCATGATATTGATATCGACAATTTAAAGCTTTCTACAATACATAGAGATATCCGGGGAGGTAGTTTACGCATTTCCTTTATGTGTTGCGCCGCAGGCTGGGATTATATGAAGCATAATTGACTCCACACGCACCCAGGGATTTAAAAGGTTAATTTACAGAAATGGGCGTAACACGGTATCGTTGTAAGCAGGATGCAGAGAACATAGGCATGCTATAGAATCATGGGAGAGAAACAGAGAAGGAAAGGAAAGTTCCCTTTTTATTGAAAATACCCAATACCATTTTCCTCACATAATTATGTAGGTCAAACGTTCAGACTTTTAGTCAGTATTTAGTTGGGATTAAGAAGGATAGATTAGAGTTGAACCCATCTGAGATGGTGGATGGGAGGAGGGCAGACAGGTAATGGTGGTAGATCAGACGATTACCAATGTGTGTAAACAATCCAGTATCTTAAAGATGTCTCGAACAGTTACGCCAATAAAATACCATCAGCAACAAAGCATCAACACTTAATACCAGAAAAAAGGTATCAAGATATTAGATGCGTTAAAGGTCATAAAGCTTGAAAATATTCAGTTAAAACTAGGCTTAAAAGTAGTCGGTTACGTAGCAGATAGTTTAGTGACGGCTTGTGTATCAGAGGTTTTATAAACATGGGTCTAATACCTGTAATCATTTCCCTTATTTGCGAATAAAACAAATGCATAGTTTTGAGATGTTCTTTTAACATACCCTGAGAAATATTAGTCCCTCGCTTAAATGCAAGTGTAAAAGTAAGAAATTATTACTATTTCTTCTTTAATGTTGCTGCATCAATGTAATCATTATGTGAAAGCATCGCATCATATTTCAATCAGTGGTAATGTGATTTTTCACTTAAAAAAGGGGATTTCACACCTAGATTGGGATCTTTAAATTAATGCAAAATAGGAGAAAACCTTTTCTAATGGGTAACGGGGCCTGGAATGGGTAATGTCGTTTTCTAAAAATGTTTCACATTTAACATCTTTTTAGAAGTATTGAAGAAGTATTTTTCATCAGTTTACCATGCATTTCCTACCAAAACCGTTAACTAGTTCCGTGATCGGCCTGTAAAGATTACGCTATTTACGTTATTCTTCAGAATAAGTATAACTTCTAATCGATCGTCGCAGCATCCATAAAAAGAAGGTACGTGGTTGCCACAATCTACTTAAAAGCACGGAAGATGGTACTTGCAAGGCTGGTCAAACATCCTCTTATTGATCGTCTCTATAGTAATCATTATAAAATGTGAAATTTGTCTTGTTTTAAACTTGATTCTCTAAGATTTTTCTAAAAAAGAAGTCGTTCACTCATCAACCATTATCAAAAAATCAGTTCATAAAGCGACTGTTGAAACCATACACAATTCTTGATCCAATAAAGAAATGATTAAGATAAATAAAACTACTCCTCTTCTAGATACAGTGTAAGGTAAGGCTGTATTGAGAACATTATTGTTAAGTTTGTATTATAGACGGACGCCTATTTCTAAATTGAGTCCCTCTCCCGAATTATATTTATGATGCATTTCCAAGAATCTCGAACAGATTTCATCCAGGAGCATTTTCTTTGACAAGTTGCTCGAACGATCATGGTTTTTTGGAAAACTTGAATAAGCCAGGTACCTATATATAAAGGTCTAAAAGATGTTCTTGGGACAAATAAATTCATTTATATAGATGAAATGACCTCAACATTTTAGCAAAAAAATGATACAAAATGTTTGCGAGTCCTTTAAACAATATCACCATGTTCCTGATAATCCTTCACAGAGCAGGATGTCATTAGGCTTATGGACAACCGCCATTGCCTCGTGTTTGGATGTGCACCTTTTGTTCCAGCATCAATATCTTTAGCAGGAGGATGTCATCAAACACGTTGGTGGTGGCTTAAAAGAACAAAAGAATGTTCTTTGAGCCCATAATCTGACTTATTTGTTTATATCTGGTATGGAAGATAAATGGGTCGGTTATTGGAATACAGGAAATTAAGCTCAGGTATAAATAGGAATTTTAAGTTGGATTAATGTTTCTTATAATAGGCCCCTAGTGAGCAGTATTAATGAAGCAGGTGTGGCTTATTTGTACAGTACGGAAAAAAGAAAATACAAATCCTTCATAATATTGGATTTTAAGGGCATAAAGACCTTCAATAAGTGTCTTATACAAATAAAACTTGAGTAATGATCACAGAGAACAAAATAACCATTGGATTTAACCATGTGTCCGATTTAAAGACTTTTCTTTGTCTGGTAAATTACAACTTTAAAAAGGAAAGAAATCTTAAAAATTGACTTAGAGAGAATTTACTTTCTAGTGGCAAACTAAAAACAAATATTTTCCCATGCCTGTTTTAACCAATTGTACGGCTTAGTCTGGGTTTACTTTAATATCCTGGAAAATTCATTAGTAACATTTTTACTTATTCATCACACAATTCCACATTTTCAATCAAAAATGTCACGTGACATATTCACTGGAGATTGTCAAAGAATGGATATGTACGAGCCACTAATTCGATCGCCTTTCTTATGTGCTAATTCCTTATCTTCTTCTCGCGACCACAAGTACGAGATATATTATTAACCTACGAAGATAATCTCACCAACAAAAAATAGTATCTAAATAATATGAAACGAATATAGCATACTTGTATAAGAAGCCAAATCAAACGGACACAAAGGTAAACGCAACTACTTAACCGCTTTCTCACCGTGTCCAAAAATCTGACAATTAAATTAGACGACAAATAGAGTTGGACATATTGGTAGAAAACATAAAGGATATTGACATCAATTATTCAGATGCTTTTTTCTACCTTTAAAATTTCATATCACTTATCATTCTATTCCGTCTCTTGATAAGATTAATTCCGTTGCGAAGGAACGTTACGCAAAAATCGACTTAATGACGTCATTTACTCATGCGCACGTACAATTGACTCACATCCTTTTTGTGAAAGTTATATCATCGTTAAAGCGTAGGAATTATGGAATTAGAAATTGCAAAAAGAATACATGTGAATAAGAGTAAGAAAGGTATGTACGTTTTCATTATCGCATTCCAAGAAGCAGGCATGAGGGGGAGGTATTCCATCATGGATGAAGTCTTTGGATTAAGGAGACCAACGAAAAACCTTACAAACCTTCAAAGAATACTGCTTCGTTACCTCATTGTTTGTTTCAGATCTTTTAAAGAAATTTCAATATCGACCCAAACTTTCCTGAGCAAGATTTTCTTAATAAAAATTGTTATTTAGGTAATTAGGGATAGAAGGACCATCTCAATCAATCAGAAGAAGGAAACAAAGGAAATATACAACTACTAAATAAGGAAAACGTAAATATATAAACAAGAAATTGCTTCCCGTAATAAGAGGGTCTGTTAATCAAGGGTCCTCTAATTGGAGAGAATACCTAGACTGGAATTATGTATGTTTCGTAAATAAAAATGATGGTATTGGCAATTTGATATTGGCGTAAAAATGTAAATTGCCGTATAAATGTATTATGGCAGTTAAATGTGACACGCCCAATTCTATATTTGGTGAAGACAAAATACGGAATGCATTTATCTGAAACTGCATTTGTGAGAGATCAGTTAGGCGACATATCTATATTGGTTTTGCAAATGTCTCTTTGCGTGGAAGAAAAAATCTTGAGCAACAGCGTCAAAACTCGTTAAAATTATCCTTAAATTCGCGCACTGACTAGTCGTTTGGACCGATCATATGTGACAGAAAGGATTTTTCACCTCCTTGTGGAGAGGCGTCTTTTGCATTCTTTAACATATATAGACATCTAAATCAGCACTCCTCCCTCCCAACACCCCCTCCCCCTCAAGACTTTTGGTTATAATCGTGTGACGTCAATCGGCACCACAGAATGTTTTGGTTTATTATATCTTGTTCGGTTTTAAGGACGGCTTAAAGTTTGAGTAACTCTTCCTCATCTATTTCCAATCTCTATTGTTCATTAGTTTAAGATAAAATTAATCAACTTATCTTAATACCAGTATTATCGTCTAATACAATTTACTAACTGTAAAGGTTGATAGTTTTTCTATTAACATTTATCTTTCTGTATTGTTCATAGAGGACATACGGATGTATCTCGTCAAAAAAGATATTTACATTCTCGCAATGCATTATGGATTAATACTGTTTAAGCCTTTGATAGATATATCTTTTTGCTTTCCTTTTTTTCTTTTCACTAATTCGTGATCTAGAGATTATTGCGAAATAGTTTTATAACTGGATTTATAGCAAATTAAAGGAACGGTACGTTATCAAAAGATTTTCCTCTGTCCCAATTAAAGACCTGCCTAATTACGTAACAATAGATTGGACTAAGTGATTAATGGTTAACCAGGGATAAAGATTTCGGTTAATGTCTGGAGTTTTTTAAGTTCTCGAGCATCGATTAAGCCTTTATCTAAGTCAAGTTAAAAAGGAACAGGTCGATTATCACACCTTGACACGGACAATGGACTAGAGTAGGCTGGAGTTCTTCTATGTCCTGAAAAAAAGCATTGTACATACAAATTTACTCGGTACTACGTCCTTATTCTAATGTGTTTGCGGTACTGTCACGATCCTGTTTTACCAACGTGAAGAAACCCTCCGCCAAGCAGAACTCGCAAACTGGCGTACCTCATATCTAAGCTAAAATTGATGGTATCGCTTGTTCTTCCTTTCAGTTGAAATGGACAAACTGTTAATGGGAGTTTAACACGTCAGTTATCGTCAAGCCAATTAAGATATGAAATAAAAAATGTCCACATCAAGTGAATTTCATCGACATTATGTTAGTAATTGACGAGTGAGGACTTCCTGGTGATTACCTAATATCACTTCATCGCCCTATTTACACAACATCACTCTATAGAAAAACAAGATAAATCAAGTTGTTTCCACCATACACTCAATATCCATGTATTGAACACAAGCGGAAAACTTTTTGAGATAGCGTTTCAGTATATCAAACCGAAACATTATGTCGGATTTTTGAAGCAAGAGAGTTCTTTTTCTTGATTTCTTTCTCTACAGCACTGGTATGCTAATTAAATTTCCTTCCTCTAAACGAATCATAAAAGAGATGGAACATTTTATTATCAACGTCACAGCTTCTCCGACATGGATCAGTTTATGGTACAATGCTCAAAACGACAGGGAATTGAAAAGATAACGCGTTTTTTATAAAACTCCGACATGACCAGTTTATGCTATCCGCATCCCGTTATAGCTTCCTTGTTATTTATTGATCAATAAACACGTTGTCGATTGGCTTTTGTTAGAACAGCGTAACTGGACTTTTATAAGTCGAATGTGCATATACAGGGTCTTGTGTAAACAATGGGAAGCGTCGACGTGAAATTGATACTTAAATGTATTGAAACCGGTTGACATGAAAAAGAAGTTGTTTTAAATTCTGTCATGTATTGACGAAAGTATGTTCTCTTTCTGATGCAATCACAGAAATGCCGTGCTGTTTCTTCAGTCCATGGTTTACCAGTTTCTCAAAGCATTGACTAATATGTAACCAGTATCAAATAAGTATACTCGAGTCAAGTGCATTGGCGTGACAAAAATAATACATATTTTGGTGATTATTGATGTTGTTTAGAATTCCGCATAATAAATCTTATAATTTTTATATATTTTTTTTAAAAAGTGACTTGCGAAATATATCGCGCGGAATTATTTCTAACCATTGCAAACTTGTTTTTCAACTCTTATTATAGGGGTGATAGTGAAGGGTGTTTTCTTTTTAAAAGAATTGAAAATAGTCTTTCCAATATCGAATTCATGACAATTCGGTTTCGATAGTATATTTTCGATTAAAATTATATTACCGTATCATACCACATGGCCACCTCAAGGTAAGGCCCCATAAGTCACCGACAAAATTCTGGTTTACGGGGTTACAGTTAAGCACTACTC
>JAUKPT010005033.1:0-10704 GCA_032273505.1 Nanomia bijuga
ATCTTGGACAAACTCACTGCTATCAACCATTGACAAACATTCAAGTACTTCGTCCGCTAGATTGCCTTTCACCCCCTCTTTGATACCCTTTTTTTTTCTAGCCTATACTTAATGTTTCTCACTTGCTTAAAATCTTTTGGAGCATCGATAGAATCGTTCAGAACCATGTTCTTATAGATTTCGCGGGGAATCTTTGTCTCAACCATGGAAGCAATCTTTTCTAGAACCTTGGGATTTGTTCTTACATATGTTGTATCGTGATGCAATGCGTTACCATGGGGAGAGGCTGTACTCCTCATTGGATATACTCCAATGTATTCGATTATTGATATGGCGTCACAATGATCAGAATTTGGACGTATCAACCTGGATATTCTCCGTTTATAAGTGTCACATCGCTTCAGCTCGTTATAATACCGGGATAACGTATAGACTTCGTTCGGTTGCGGGTTGAGTTCCTGGTACTCCCTTCTACAAGATACCTTCTTTTCGACACAGTAACTTCCATTTTTCAAGACAACCGATTTCATTCTATTATTCTCCCCTTGTATAAAATACGAATTAACAGTCCTTCCACTATTCCATGCCCCACAGTCATCTGGGTATTGCTTCATTTGCCCGATTTCATTCCGTTTCAAATTTTGTTTCTCAGACACCACAAAATAAACATTTTCTTTGATTCCTTTCGGTATATTTTCTATGACAGCAGTATCGTACTGAAGCAGGAGAAATATATCATCAACAGATAGAAACTTATTATTTGTGATGTCATGCCCCCCAATTGCACGAACTACAGCATCGTTATTATTGGTATTTTTACCTTCAGTGGTAATCGTCAAGTTAACTGCTTCACTTTCAGTGGCAAACGTATTTGATAAAGACGAGATTAGCGGTGGAGTTTCGGGATGCTCGGAGTTCATACTGTTTGCACTAGCGATTGGTGAGAGGGACCTCGGACTCCGAGTCGGACTCCGTTGTGAAGAATTGTTTTTGTTAATCGATTCTTCGCCGCCATTATCATCAAACTGTGAATGAAAATTATCGTCCAAGAGAAGATCTTCTTCATAGTTATTCTTGGTGGGTGTCGACATTTCGTCGGGTTTTTTCAATTTATGCATAAAGTTCTCATACAAATCATCTTCGTCTTCCTCTGTCACCAGCGGTCTCTTCCTGTTATTACACGCCAAAATGACATCATTCGCCAGCAACGAGTTGGTAACTTTAGTTTTCACTTCGTAGAGTGGCAAATCTTCGATCAGGGTTATACATATATTAAATATGTTCGCATACGATAATAAATTGCTACTTAGTCCAAGAATGTGTGCAGCGATTGCTGTAACTAACCACGCACCACACGTATACGAATCAAATTGAACCTTTTCATTGAAAAACGAAACGCAACTTACGGCTTTTTCGTCCACTTCGGGGAAGTACACTTCGACTAGCTTTTGAATCACGGACCTTCTTCCCTTGCGCAAGTACGGGTTTAATGAATTAATATATGTAATTCGCTTTTTTTTAAGCTCCACGATGAACCCGTAAAAATGGTGACTGTCACACAAAGGAAGTACCACGATGTCTCTTGTATTTTCTCCATGTTGTCCGATATATCTCGTGTATACCGGGTTCAGTTGCCCCGAAGTTGTGCACATGGTCGCAAAAATAAATACATTTGAGCCATGAAACAGCCCAAGGAGTTGATCAATAACTGATGTATCGAGCTCTTCTTTTTTTGTCTCACACGCGTTTATTTTACTTATAATATGGAGCCGATTTTCCACATTAATCTGATCATCTTCTAAACGATCCGGAGGGATCACTACATATTCGTCCGACATAATTATAAAAATTATTTAAGTAACAACCAACTAAGCAAGACGTCAACATTCACCGCTTGTTTTTATTATATTTGTTTTTATAAACAATCCAATTTGCTTTCTACATTCACGCAATCGTGTAATCGACATTACAATGACTTCAATGTGTATTATATGTATTTTGACAACAGTGTTTTCAGCTTAGTTATTTATTTCATGACATCATTGAATAGATCAATGTTTTGTGTTCTATGTGTACTGTGTGTTCTGAATGTTCTGCGTCCACTGCAATATCATCTTTAAAGGGAAATGGAACTTACATCCCACGTGCGCCAGCAAAAGTGGGCTATATGAGAGGAGCAGTGTAGTAATGAAATTTTTAAATGATTGCATTCTAAGTGATTAAAAAATGCGGCTATGGGACACTCCAATAAAAACGTGCATGTACCGTTCGTACACTACATTATATGTATAATCAAAAGATCGATACAAAAGGAGAGATCCCATCCTTCACCACAATCCAAACCTACTTATCTTGCTTAATGAGAAACTACGAATATGACTGAGGGAGGCGGGAAGTCCATGTCAACTCTAAGGCGGGTATTACTCAATAAAAAATCTTAAACGCGTGAACGCGTGTATTTCTAAATCTGATGAAATAGCTAAACCCTTTCCACATGAATTTGTGTACGCACGTCCATCTATAGTGTTGATATGTAGTGCCCCCCCCCCGGGAGACCTAAGGGGTGCGCCCTTATGCAGGGGAATAGGGTAATGGTCTGAGAAGTTAACTTATATTCATTGACAACGTTTTACACGCACAGGCACGGTATGAAGTCTGATCTTCCCGTCAATTCCGTAAATTGCGGGTTTCATTGTGGTCTATCATCATGGTCCATTTTAATCCAATTTGTTCCATTTTGTTCTATTGTGGGTTCCATTCTGGTCTATTATGGTCCATTTTAATACATTTTGTTCCATTTTGTTCCATTTTGTTCCATTGTGGTCCATTGTGGTCCATTGTGGTCCATTGTGGTCCACTGTGGTCCATTGTGGTCCATTGTGGTCCATTGTGGTCCATTGTGGTCCATTGTGGGTTTTAGTCAGACCGGGATTTCTGCGAGATTTCCCAAAAAACTATAGAATCTTTAGAAAACAATGATTTGCCTCTCGACAATCAAAGCATAAAAAAGATACAGTATCAAACTAAGCTAAGCAAATCATACTTACTTGACATTACAACTCAAAGTTTTGTAGGGAACTAAATCCTGATTTGAGAAGAAATTGTTTTTCATCGCATGAAAAATATATTTCTGTTACCATGGTACAACGTTGGATGAAATGTCACTTGTCATAGCGAAGTTGTGTTATTTCACTTGATGTTCTTTAATAGGTACAATCATGTTATTGTCAAGGAAGTACAGGGAAGTAATGAGCAGAATTTAAATAATATATCCTTTTATAACCTAAAACAAGGAGGAAATAAGAAGAATAGGAAAATGGTGGGCGGAAGAAATAAGAATTTCTGGCCAAAATATTTACCCTTGATTGATGGTGTTCACCTTAGGGGATGTCTACTGTAATCATAGAATAACTAAGACCTACTAGAATTTGGTCGGACTAAGTTATGACCGGTAAGTTATGCAGTGACACCTCGCTGTACGATTTCATACTGAATGTTGTACCTTAGAAAACTTTTCAAATATATTTTGATATTTTGATGACATGGACAACTTCGTTAACAAAACAAACTTTAACACTGAAATTCACGGTGAGAAAAAAAGAAAAGCATAAATCAACCAACCTTTTTTCATTATCAATCTTTTCATTTTCATCTAGTTCCTTCCGTCTTCACGTCCCCTTAACTTCTTTCTGAGTTGTTGACTAAGACAAAATGATAACAAAAGCGATTTTCTCGCCACTAATAGTAAACCAAAACCAATAAAAATCCCCACCGCTCTGATATAAGAGTTTTAAAAAAGTTGTTTATGATTATTTTATTTATCCTGTCTGGTTGTCTTTTAAACTTGATGTCTTTAAACTGGATGTCTTTTAAACTTACATTTTTATTGAACGCAGGACATTATATTTCATTAATTCCTCCTTAACTGCCTAGAAACAGAGAATGTAAATGAAATAATGGAACCGCTGTGACATAAATATATTAAAAAAGATGAATTAAATATGTCTCTTTTGGCGATAAAAGCTGAACGTTTTTTTTTGTGTACGCTTAACAAAAAATAATCCTTCCCTTCAAAAGATCTTGATTTTCTGATTCATTATGTACATTTTTTGTGTGTCTTTTACAATAGAAATTGAAGTTTATAGACGTCTTCTTAATTTCAACTTGTACAAAAAGACCTGGTAAAAAGTATTGTCCAAGCGGTGTCATCTGAACAGCGTGAAGAAAATACTCAAAATAAAACAACCTCGTAGTACGACAATGTTGAATATGTACACTTGTTGGTTTTATTGGAAAACTGTTTACAAAAAGAACTTTTATAGGGCTAGTTGGTGGCGTGCATTGAACGTAGAACGATTTTCAAAGAGAAAGTGTTTACCAACATGTGTTTTTAAGTCTTGTCACTTCTGGGAAGTACCATAAAAGAGAAACCTGTCTAAGGAACCATACAAAAACCTTGAAGTATCAAAAAATCAAGTACTCTAGCATTATCTTAGGCCAAAAGAAATATAGCTTTGTTTCCGGCGCACGTTGGATGGGAATTTTTTTTGTATCACCCGCCCGCAAACAGAAGCATTTTTGTTTCTCTACTCATCAGTAAAGTATCGTATTGCGTGTTGCGATAAAAGAAGGAAGTCAAACCATTTAACTGATTCAGCGTATATCGCCTTATCGAATAAATGTTGGTTTCCGTTGTTTTCTATTTTTTGTCGACTTAGATACTCTTATCTGCCATTATGCAGTCTTAGGATCATAAACAGCTATTTGAGAGACTTTATTCAGAAAAACACTAAGTATGACTTAACACCTTTTCGGCCGAGGGGGTGCTGCAGAAGCACCTGTTATTATATATGTGAAAATGCCCATAAAACGAGGTCAAAGAAAAAAATTGAATATCTAAAGAGATTGTGTAACCCTGCCTATACCCCGAAATTTACCAAATAAACGAGATTTAATTCTAGAAAGCTTGCGATGTATAAAAAAAAAGTATTTAAATATATTAAACATGTCGAGAGAGGGTTAAGTTAAGGCCTAGATAAAGAACGTGAAAAGCTCGCTCAATAGGTTTACACAAGTCTGTCTCATTATATTATATATAGTGGATAAGTGGAATGTGTTTTATTGTAGACAGATCTTTTCTGATAATGGTCATCATATCATAGAGCCAATCACAAAATGTTAAGAAAACATCAGATAGAATCATATTTTTTGGTAAACTTAATTGCAACTGCTTTAAAAAAACAGCAGTCAAAAATCACAAAACAAGTAAAAATGAATTTTTTCGATTTTTCTTAGCATCATCAGTTTCTGATTTCATAGTTTATTATCTACTTCCTCATAATAAATTCTTGTTTTTCATATTTTAAAACCGACAAATTCTTGGTTTTTAAAATAAAAAATAAATAAATGCGAATAAATAAATAAAAAAGAAAAAGAAATAAAGATAAAAAAGATAGATAAATGAAGATAGATGTATAAAGATGAAAAAATCTACTAATAGAGTGAATTAGTTCACTGTTTTTTGTTGAATTTGCTTCATAAATCACATCTATCGATCATATTTTGATACGTTTTATACTATAATTATAGTGACATTGCTAAAGAAAAATGACATATGTATAATATTAAGTAAATATTTTCTTTTAAACTGCAAATAATAGATAATGTGCTCGCTCATCTGGTCATCTGGTCATCTGGTCATCTGGTCATCTGGTCATCTAAATACCATTGCACCATTTCCATTAAAAGCTATGTCTTTATGATATATATCATGATGTTATTGATATAAAAATAAGTCGGCAGAAAAGAACCAAAATATCGATCGCTACTTTTCTAATTTTTTTTACCAAACTTTTACCAATATTCTTGCTGAAATTCTTACTAAACTTGTTAAATTCGAAAATTTAAAGATGAAAAATGACTAATTTTTGCTAAAGTGAATAATTTGTTTTGCCGACTTAATTTTGTGCCGAGATTTTTCTTTACCGATAACATAGATAGGATACGATGTTCAAATCAATATGTACTATCTAAAACGACATCTGGCCAACTTCAATCAATATGCACTTAACTATATCTTTTCTCACGGAATTTCAATACTTTCAATTTCATTGTTAAAACGGCAAACCATTTATAGCATTTTCTTTTAAAAGCTTTTATACTAACCACAAGAATTCCAGTTAAATAACCAAGAAAGTATTTCCGTAAAAGACGAAACAAAATCTTTTGCATGAAAACGTTTCTGTGGCTAACTTTCTTCTTGTGTTAAATTTTGTTTCTCTTCTTAAAACAGCTGTAAAGTATATTTCGTTTATAATGAAATAAATCAAAATCTTTCATATAAATTCCGTCTTTTACATTCTTCTTCGTACCTGAATTACTTCATCTCGTGTCTATATCGTTAAGTTATTTTTACTATAAAATGTTTGGAGGTGTTTCTATACAAGCAAGATTTCTGCATTATACGATGAAAGTTCGTGATATTCAAATCAACCTATAATTTCATCATAACATGCTTTTTTTGCAATAAGAAATATAGCTTCGTGAAATAGTATTTCAACAAAATGTTTTTTTGGAACGACTTTGATTTAACATTTGATCTATAATGTTGCTGTCGATGTCGTCATTGGTAGATCAATCCTCTCAAACACACACAACGTAGACAGCAAACTGGAAATGATGATATTTATTCTGTGTTCCGAGGTTTTATAAATGCGTGCAATTTTAGGCAGGCAAGTTATGATCCTTTTCAAAATATCACTAACATAGCAGATTTAGTTGCGAAGCTAACTTCATATCAAAAGATTTTTGTACCAAAATTGCACATGACATGAATTCCATGGCCTTGATATGATTGTATATCATCATTTTTGTTTTTTCCACCTCTTCATACACATTACATCAATGAATCAACAGACATTGACATTGGGTAAGACATGACTTTTATTAATAATCTACTAAGTTTTGATAAAATTTGGCAAACATCAAAACATTGCAAGTACTACTATTGAAATTAGATTTGTTTAAAAAATGCCAAATGTCTTATTGTAATTATCGGTGACAAACTGTAGTGTTTGGAGTATGGGTGATAATTTTTGTAGCCAGGGGTCTGGGTATTGTTGTCTTTTCAAGACAATCCCTAAGAAACCCAAGAAATTTGAAAGAATCTAAAGCGAATTTATACGTACAGAATATAATAAGTGATAAGTCTCTTGATAAGAAATGTTGCTGGAGACAGAAATTAACTTCTTTATTAGATTTTGCAGAATCAACTTGAGCTTAGCATTACCGAGATTATTTACGTATATATCAAATGGAAATTTCTTGCTCACGATTCAAGGCCCTTTTGACCACAAATCACTGTTGTATATTGTGCGCCCAGTCATACATAATCAGTACAAAGATTTCTTTAAAAAAAATGTTCTCTCAAAATATAAATTATTAAATGATGCACATAGATAAATAGATAAATAATACTATTTATATAATGTATCTATCAATTTAGCACAAGCAACTAGGTGGCACTGGACTCAACTTTAGTTCCTTCGCTATTGTCTTCACGCATGTTATTACATATCTTTAAAAATTGATATCATCGAGAAATAAAAATCCTTGAAACAATCTTTAATGTTTTCCATTAGATTCTTCTAATTGCTCGTTTTTCAAAAATGTTTAACACTCTATATCCATTATTCAATAATTTGAAAGAAATTAGCCTTAAAGTAGCTTGCCAGCATTCGTTCTTCTTTTATAATGATTTCAATTTCCAAAATTAATTTTAGTTTTTTTTGTTTTAATTATTATTACCTTTTTTAACACAGTAAAATTCGGAATAGATTAATTTTCCTTTAAAGGAATGTAATGTTGTAATTTTTACCTTTAGTTGAACTTCCTGTCTGTGTGTATGTCTGTTTCTCTGTATGCGTGGATATGTTTTTCCAAAACGTTGTGGTAGCATATCTTCTCGAGTTTTTATCCAATACCCAAACTTTATGGTTTTTCTGAAACGTTGGGAAATTTTGAAGGAGTCAATAATTTCTTAAAGATCTAACGGAAGTAATAGTGTCTTAAGAATTTACGAAACATTAAGAAAATGAGAGGGAAATCATTGCCAAAAGAATTCATTGCAATCTGAATCGGTATCTTTGAACTTTGCATTGATGTACCGAAGTAAGTCGAAGAAGTAATCAATACTTTGAAAGCTTAGTTGATCGTTCATTTCATCAAATTTATATGTTATTAGGAAATCTTTGGGCTATTTTTGAGCTCACTAGTACTACTATATGGATAGCTGTTCGATTGGACTCAGAAATCTGAGATTAGTAATTAGCCACTGAGAATGATTAGAAATTTTACTACTTACATATTTCATCTATTTAAGCAAAAATTCTAGTTACTGATCTCATATGACGTCAATAGTTTCACAATTCCCTGGACAGAAACGGAAACACAATCAATTCGATCCCATTTCCAAAGTATAAAACAACAGTGCCACAGTAGTTGGACAATATACTTAAACAAATGTGGAGATGAAGATTACATAATAAAGCATATCGGTACAAACAGTAGGAGATCGACTCTTTAGGTTCAAGAGAACTGTACTTTTTATCAGAAAATCCTTGAAAACAGTTGAAAACCAACAAATGTAGATAAATATAAAACAGAAATTCGTTATTATTCAGTTACTCTCTGCTAAATGTTGTCAAATATTTCATATGTTTACTATTCTCCTCTTCAACTTATTTTACCTGTCTCGTACTTCCCTGTAGATGAAGGTGAAAGCTCAACAGGCATACATCGCATAACATACACAAACACACACAAGTTATTGTCCTTTCTTCAGGGAATCATCCGAATATTATTATGGTGTGACTATTTAGTAAAATTACATGATGGAATAACCAAACCTAAACAATTGTCTATATTAGGCAAAGTTTTGAGATTACCCCTTAGATTAATTGTCAAGGAACAAGGAATAGTCAAAAATGTTTTTTCCAGCGAAGAAAAAAGAACTAATTGATGCTGGATTTGATAGCATAGCAACCATAAATTGATGATACTAAAAACATGCATTTCAATAATTTCCTCCTTTTTTCATTTGTCTCTTCTTTGAACCTTACTCAGATTCCTTATGGTTAAAATTTCTATTATTTTAGTAACCTGAATTAGAATTATGAGAAGAAATATCAAAGCATAAAATATTATGCAAAGGTTTACAGGTCACTGGAACTTAGGGTTAGGGTTAACCAGAAACTCTTGCTATTTCATCCCTTTGTTACGTTGTCCAATATGATAAATACACATATCATTAGTTGGGTAGTCGACTCTTTTAGAAGAAAAGAAAAGAAATGTTTATCAAGTAAAAACAAGCTTATACTCTTGATTTACAAATACAAACCACAGTTCAAGGAGTAAAAAAAGATAAGAACAAGTTTGCAAAAAGTCACGATTGTTAAATTCTATAATTTATTCCAAAAGGATTAGACACAATTACATTTCTGTCTGGTTTTATGGAATTAGGCCCACCCATCCATAGACTACTTATTTCGAATATTTTGTCTTTAGTAAATCCTCCAGAAAAATGCTTTCATACTTGGAAATTCTTTACCACATACATTAAAGTAAATAAATGTAGTACAACGTAAAGAAAAGAAACCATCCTTGTCTTCGCGTGGCAAATTCGAAGAACAAGTATCGAAATAATTGGACTGTGTTCATAAATCACGTGATTTCTAGCTTGATCAATCGTAATTGAGCGAAAAACCTATGATTTTTCCGCTACATTTTTTATTTTATTTGTTACAAATGACACCATATAAAGTCTAATCACTTCATTCGAAAAATGCCATTAATCGATGTATTGTCGAAACTCGATGCTAACAATGCCAAATAAGCCGATAAGATTCATCATGAAACAGTTTTCATGCAGACCTGGTTGTATTCAAATAAGCTTCAACTTAACAGGCATTTCGTAAGCGCAGTGACTTTGTCATACTTTTAAAATTCAGTATCACAATAGTATTTTATTCAAATTTCAATATATTTCTTGAAATACTCCTTTTTAAAATGGTCTATTTAGCCACCCAGGGTATATTTAATTACCTCAGTTCACTACTCTTTTTTCACACACATTATTCTAAACAAGTTTACACAAAGTAAAAGAACTTAATAATTCTTTTGTTCTTGATTAGATTTAAATAAATTTCTCTTTGTTCCATTTTAAGCTAAGCTAACCAAGAAGAGCTAAAACATGAAGAAGCAAAAATATTGAAAATTTCCCACAACACCCCAACCAGGCACGCAGCCAGGACAAGCATAGGTGCATTGATTCTCTCCTATACCCATTTTTTAATCTTGAAATGAGTATATAAATGCAGATCTAATGCTTCGAAAAAGCTTAAAACGTATTTTTTCCAGGGCTTCACCCCACATAGCTGAGCTGGCTGCGTGCTTGCACTTTGACCCCAACTGATTCGACTCGCTTCGCTTGCATTGAAATATATTACACCCCTAGTCCTTTCCACTATGCCCTATTTTTAGACTAACTCTGTCTAACATCACTGATATTCCAAAGGAAAGACAAAACCTCATGTTTAACTCACTAATTCATTTTCAGACTTTCTACGTCCAGTGGCGGATCTGGCCGAATTTATGAGTGTCTTCAAAAGTGATATTTACCTCAAGCTGAAAATTGAAACACTGAAA
>JAUKPT010005035.1:0-10702 GCA_032273505.1 Nanomia bijuga
ATAATGAAGCTTCCCTCAAAATTTTATCAAATTTGCTTCACTCCTTCATATCAAATTTGCCAAAAACTTTTCAATGTACGACTTTTTGACCCTTCAAATTTCAACAGTTTGTCCCCTCGAGTATTGCACAACTTATACCGTGAAAAGGTCTATTCCTAGGCAAATGATTTAAATATTTTATTCAATTTCATTATTGAGCTTATGTACATTCTAGAATAATTTTCATTACTGCTATACAATTTATCAAGGTTTTGGATTCCTTGTTTTAAAAAGCCAAATATTTTGTTTTCATTCGATTCTAGTTAATGAACTTATGCACATTCAAGAATAATTTTCATTATAATAACTTATGTATATTCAAAAATCATTTTATTCATCATATACAATTTAATCAGGTTTTCCTATTAACAAAATATTTTCATTCGATTCTAGTTAATGAACTCTTATGCACATTAAATAATATTTTTCATTCCTACTACATAATTTTACCAAGGTTTTGGATTTCTTGTTTCAAAAAGCTAAATATTTTATTTCATTCAGTTGAACTTATGTATATTCAAGAATCATTTTATACATGCTATGCAATTTCATCAGGTTTTTGGATTCCTATTAACAAAATATTTTCATTCGATTCTAATTAATGAACTTATGCACATTCAAGAATAATTTTCATTCCTGCTACGTAATTTTACCAAGGTTTTGAATTCCTTGTTTCAAAAAGCCGAATCTTTTATTTCATTCAATTGGACTTACGTCTTATTATTTTAAAATTAAAGTCGAAGCATTATAACATTTCTTTATAAAATTAACATCTGCTCGACAAGATCCATAAAATCCGCACCATCATCATATCAGTTTGACTTTCTCGAACGTTAAATAAATCTAAAACACTAACAGTACTATTCTTCAGAATTTTATTCAAAAACATATTAGGAGAAAACTTATAAAACAGCCAGCAAATACATTATTAGAATTATTTCTTCCCTCTTCCAACTTCATCGAATATATAATATTTGTTTTACGACAACCGAAAAAATTCCCGCAAAAATCACGTCCCTCTCACCTCCGTCGTGCTCACCGTCACCTTGCAAGCAGATATTTATGAATAATTCTTCTTGAATACAATGGTGCTTTTATATTTTCAATTTGAACTTTTTTTACTTGTTATTTTTTAATTGAAATATACCACTTAAGCGGAAATTTTATATTTATCATAATAATCGTTGACCGATTTTTATTATCGAGATCATGAAAGAATCGTGATAATGCAGAAGATGTGTCGCAATTCTTCTATAAATTTGTATCCTTAGAAAGATAGAATAATAGGTTCTCGTATAGAGATGAGAGAAAGCTCTGTTATATAATTGAATGGATTTTTTTTTTAACCTTGACGTTTTAAAACGTGTAAAGCAGATTTTTCTGAGACAAAGAAACTTTTTTCTTTTGCCTTAACAAAGCCTTTGTACAATGGCCGTCAAATACTACTGTTTATACTTGGGAAATGTTTCTTTATGGAAAAAGATTCCGATTTAACATCTTTTATTATCGCATTTATGCCGCTTTAATTGTGATTACAAAACTTCGAACACTTTTTCTGTTACTATGCCTTCGATTCAGATGACAGCTAATTCTCTGAATATGTTTCAAAGGAATGAAGCCGCTTTCCATTGAATAGGTAAAATGTGTCAATACTCGATCAAGGAAACTGACTTTCACAGTAACAAACTTAGATTAAAGATTGCCATGTTTTTCCTTGATAGGAAAAGGTGTGAATATTTGAGCCTTGTTCTTTTGATTCCTTACGTGAACAGAAACAACGCGCTCAATTACTAAGAAATTGGCTTGTACGGTGACAAAAAGTCATTATCGAATAAAAGTGGTATCATACCATATGTGGGCAAAATATTTAATAGGACCGAAAATTGACCAAAACAACCTGATGTTTAAAACACACTCACCATGAAGTAGAACAATGAGTAATTATATGCAAACAGGGTTTTAAAGTCATCTAGTAGATTGTAAACAACACAAAACCAATTAAAAAAAAATCAAAAAAAGTAGTATTAAGGTCCTATTTTGAATGATATTTTGTCTCCAAACAGCCATATAATAAAGCTTACTTGAACAAAAAATCGCATGAAAAAAGCTCTTTTTGTTTTGAAGATATTTAAGTTCAAAGTTAATGGCCCAAGTAAATTTTCCCAATAAACGGAAATTTCTAGTCCAGGTATTCTATTAGTCCGTGACATGAATTGTTAAGGGTATTGCTAAGGATCTGTGCTTATCAGAAATATAATTTTATAATCTAGTTGGCTAGTGTTCAAAGAAAGGGAATATTCAACATTACAACATTAAATAAAGATGACTTTTAGAATATTCTAATCTGCAGTATCAACCAACAGCCCAGGGAGAGACATATCCCTATAAAATTCGGCCACGATAAAATGTCCATTTAATTGAGAAAATATATCTACGTTTAGAAGTGAGTAATTAAAAATAATTCAAACAATAACTTTAGAGGTAGAAAGGTTCACGAGTACTTTTTTGTCGTTCGCAAAAGTTGAAACCAACGAAATTGAAGCTGTCAGGCCAAACTATTCATCTCATCAAATTGAATAACGTAAATATCCCAATCGATAATGTTCCTATAATTGAAAAAATGTGTTCGCCTATATAACGGGACATAAATTCAGCCAGTTTGGAGATTCGTTTTAATTATGAGAAAAATATAAAAAAAGTTGAAAAAATTATATTATATATCAAAACTTACATCATCTCGCTGCACAAAAGGCAAAAAATCATTTACTAGATAATTTTTGTTCTTCAGTAATTAAGCGAAATGTAAGGTGTGATATGAAGTAATTTCCGACGTTTTACAAATTTTGTATTGCAAGTTTTGAACGATACGCATATAATCTCTTTTAAAACCGAAAGAAAATATTATTAGAAACCATCTAAAAGGCTTAAATGTATAGAAAAATTACCCTTTCTAATGACCGACTATCAGAAAAACAATTTTGATAGCACACTTCTTCAATTTTTGCTTTTAATACATGTAGTTCAATTCAAGTTTTGTCGCTTATATCCAGACACATATTTATCTAGATATAGAGGTTTAAGACCATTCAAATAAATGAGTGTTTTGGGCCTTTTACTGTAATTTGGGAAATGATAATAGATTTGTACTGTAGTTAGATAATATAAACATGGCTGGTGGAACACATCCAAAAGGGAAAGGTTGCCAGCGATATTCGATGTCAAAATTCACTGATGCGATTCAAGCATGCAAAGACGGTATGAGCCAGCGAAAAGCTGCTTAAAAGTATTCGGTTCGAAGAGCGACCTTAAATGACAAAATGCGTGGTAAGTCAGACTTGTTGTCGGTCAAAAGAGGTTTAGACGCAATGCTTTGTGCAAGTGTTGAAGAAGATAATATTATGTTAAACTCTTTTTTTAGCACATGAGATATCGAATTGTTTGACCCTTTAATTCAATTGATTAAAAATTAATATATTTTTCGATATAGATATAATAAAGAGATACCACATGTTTCTTCTCAAAGTCTATAATCCTTTCACTCTTATGATACTATTTAAATTTCATATTCTGCGGCGAGATCAGAGAAAAGAGTTTATGTCTAATTATATCACTATTACAGAATAAGACCACGTTGTCTGGTGTGTAATGGTCTTCTTTAAGGTCTAATTTGAACTTTGTTAAAAAAAAAACCAAAAACAATGACCTCAAAGGTCGAAAATTTTGCCGTTGTTTTTAAACCTCTTCTAAGTTTCTTTCCTAATTTGATTTCTACGTAACATTTATGGTTAATTTACAAAACTTAATCTTCGCCTCCTTGTTCGCTTCACTTTCAACTTTTTGACTAAGTTGAACCGAATATATGGATATGTTCAGGGTCAAAATATGGCCAAATTTAGGGCCTTTTTGTACTAAAATATAAGCATAATTGTACCTTTTATCAATAAAAAAAGGACATTTTAGGTGGATATTTTTGGATACTTAATTTGGGTACTTAATTGGGTACCTAATTGGAGTAGAGGAACTTTTTAGGTATTTAGAAGTTATCTTGGACTTAATAAAGGGATCTTGCTCTAACGATGGTTCGACTGAATGAATTCAGTTTTTATCCACTCTAGATACCGAATATTCAAATAGTTACTAAATAAAGGGGGACGAATTAGATTCAATTTGAGGCCATTCAATTTCGAAATTTCAAAATATTTACTACAATTTTTCATCTTTTTAGATGTTTAATGTTTAACAATCCTTTTTTTTCAATCATCAATTTATCCTTCATCAAAAAGACAAAAGGTCTAAATTAAAAGTAAGATTGTAGTTTTACATTCGTTGCTTTCTAGAAACCATTCCTATCTAATTATTTGATATCACATGCTCTACGGTGGAGAGTCTTTTCTATAAATTTCTTTTTAAAAATAAAATATATACGCGGACGCAATTAAAATATCATTGTAGACGCGGACGCTTTGTATTTCCAGGACGCCAGAAGCTGGGAAGTATTTTCTCTGAACGTCAGACGCGTACGCAAAAAATACTCTGGACGCCAGACGCCAAACCCCCATATGTCACTATTTACAGAAAATGGCGAAGATGCTACCCAAAGAATATAGCAACAAACTAAAGATTGAAATATCCAAAAGAAATTATTAGAAAGATGTGATAATATTAGATGGCGGAGCCGTCTTTTACCATACTCATTGGTCAAAACGAGGAAAAGTTAGGGATTTTGTCAACCTTTTCATTCAGTACATTTCTAACAGATTGAATTTTTCACCTGTTTATTTAATATTCGATAGATAGATTGACTACAGCACAAAATGTCAAACTCGATTAGAAAGACTTGGAAATTTCAAATTACATTAGACACTCCTTTACCGAGTAAGGAAACGGTCTTGAAGGTAACTAAAACAAAAATAATACATATTGATCTCGTCTGTGATGAAAATATTTTACTCTTTTACTACTAATGTCAAAATACTCTGATAGTGACTGGCAAGGAAAGTGTTCCGAAACAAAACAACTTAGGAGTAAAAAAAAACTTTCCATTTAGAAGCTGACGTTATCATTCTACAGCAAGTTCAATTTGCAATTATGGATGGTTATAAGTCTGTTCAGGTAGTCAGCGATGACACTGACGTATTCATTCTTTTACTATACTTCTACTTTAAAGAGAAATGGTCGATTGATGTACTTTTAGCTTCTTTGCAAGAAAGCAGAACAGTTATTTTAATCAAAGAAACTGTGAGCAAATATTCATCTTTATTATATGTATCTGGATTACTCGCGATGCATGCCTTGTCAGGTGATAATGATGATGATCTATTTATTTCAAGTTGATAATGATATATAAAATACAATAGCTTTCCCTATCAAAAAATTTATTACAATGAAAATAAACATGAATAAAGAAACAAAACAAAAACAATGATAAAAAAGAAAAAAACTATGGTAGGTGCTAATTTAAATCAACAGTTTACTAGGAAGAAAAATCTTTTAGTTTATAAAACCGATATTAGGGATGTAGTTTCTACACAATCGGCAGGTGCACTCATGTGGCTCCCATTTTCGAATTTTGTATTTAAATTCTTGTAAAGTTTTGGAATTTTTAATTTCTAAAGGTACTATAGCCCATATGTTGGGGCCACGGAAAGACAAAGTTTCAGTTCCATGTGAAACTGTTTTAACTGAGTTTGATTTGAAAGTGTTTTTGTTCCTAAAGTTATAGGGAGGAATTGAGACTGGAACAACTGGCAACTCTGGAATCTTCATCAGTAGAAACAAGGGTTTCTGAGTGCTGAGTGTTATTTGAGTACGCTATGCCGTTACTCTTAGAAACCAGTTGTTTCTAATTACTTTCTTTTATTTTTTTGCGAGTATTACTTAATGATGTCTATTTAAGTAAGGTTTACACTTTAAGAACCTTACTCTAGATCCGTCCCTGCAGTACAAACAAGCGTTTCTTTCGGTAAGGGTTTCTTTCGTTATACCCGTCATACTACAAAGGGACCTGTTTGCAATTTTACACATACCCCTGGCCAGAGCGCAAGTTTAGAGGAGAGAATTTGAAGGTAAAACCTTACCATTGAAGGAGCGATTTTAAAATTCTGATTTAGATTTGATTTGTTCAAACAATGATAACCTTTTAGCTGTAACGTGATTGAATGTCACGTTTGTGGTGTCTTACCTCTTTTGTTTGGAATATATGTAGTAATTGAGCTCTGGGCTCTGGGGCTTGTCGAGATTTTCCAAATCTCTGCGAGATGGCGGGATAAACTATTTTTGGGCGATCATTTTTGGTGGGATGGCAGAATCCAGCCCCACACAACCCCACGCACACCCCTTATTTTTTGTTTAGATTTAAATATCAAGTAAAATAAACCAAGTGTCTTCCCTATCTTCTAACTAAAAGATTCTCTTGAAGGATTGAAAATTTAGGAACAAGGGCATATATTTTGGCCAAAACTCATACCATTTTCCAATTTCTTCCGATTTAGGGTCTGAAACAATAAAAAACAGTAAAAATAACTTATTTCTTCCCTGTTTCTATGATTTTATTGAATTTTTTCCTCATCCCCGGGAGGGGCGCTTTTGGACAAAATATTTTTCTTTGTTTAGGAATAATCTATTCGCAGAAAGGATTCTGTACAGACAAATCATTTAGCCGAAGGTTGTTTCAATCATATGTCATAACTCCGTAATATCATTTGATACAAAATCAATATATGTTTTAAAACTGCATGACGCGTGGATCAACATCAACTTAGCTAGGCTTTAATCTGCTAAAGACCACCGCGTGGTGGGCAATAAGAACTCTAAGATTTATTGCTACCTCGGAAAATGTTATTTTAAGTGTTTAACCTTTTGATCAAGAAAATGCTGCAAAAACAAAAATAATTGTTTGAAACAAAATCAAACAAAAAGAAAAACTGGTCTTAATAAAATTCTGAAAGGCCAGTATGCACACAGTGTACTAAAGCTACAAGAGGGTCTGTAATAAAAAGATCAGAAATGAAAATTCTAATTCTTTCATACTTATATTGTCGTCAGCAGCAGCTCTTGGCGTCAGCAGTGGCAGCGCATTTAAGACTTGTGAGCGCGCTGTATAAACTAATATCACATTAATAAATATACAATGTAGATACATTTTTATCCCCTATATTTTATCCCCTATAATCCCCCTTTATATATATTCACTTTATTATTTTTCTTTTTATTCCACTAAATTACCATATTCAATTTTTTCCTCGTCGTCGTTTATTTGTTTGTTAAAAATTTATTTTCTTTTTTCAGTTTTTTTTCTTCTGATTTTGTGTGAGGCGTAATCAGGCAGAGAGCGTAACACACACACCTTGGGTCTGTTTTTTGATTAGAGCAAACAAATTCTTCGACATATTTTTGACACGTAAATATTCATCGATTGACATTCGTTACTCTCGTGAAATGAATGTATCTAATTGAAAGGCGACATGAAGGTTTGAGAAGGTAAAAAATCGAAATAAAAAAAGTTGTTCGAGGCTGGATGTACTTATTCTTTCATCGTTTCTCAGCCTCAGATGTTCTTATAGCCGTAAGGAAAACTTAAGCGGACAAGATAATATAGCAAGCCTTTCAGTAAGAAATGTATGCGTGATCGGTTGCACGATCGCGCACAGGGCTTGCGCGATCGAGTTTGTATCGGCCAATTTCTTTCTTAAACAATTGTTATCCGATCAAAACAACCAATCCTTGTAACAAATCAGGTAGAAAATAAAATAAATTTAGGACCATCGACCTTAACATTATTATATCATTTAAAGCAAAAAAGGTCACTTTTTACGCGAACAAAACTTCACGATCGCGCTAAATAATTTTGCGCGATCGAGTTTGTGTCGGCCAATTTATTTTCAAACAAGTTGTTTTCCGATCAGCAAAACCCATCCTTATTCAATGTAGATAACCAGGTGGAAATTAAAACAGTCTAGGACCATTGACATTAATATTATAATATCTTATTTTTTAAAGCAAAACATGTCACTTTTTACGTGATCCATAACTTGAAATTTTGTTCCTTGCGCAATCGGTTTCACGATCGCGCTGAAGAATTTTGCGCGATCGTTGCGCAATTGCGATCGACTCGACCGTGCTACAGTGACAAGTCTGCTATAGCCAACCAAATTTAAAGACTGTACAAATGACTTTCAAAATTCTATCCTTTTTAGAACAGTGATCGAAACATCAATAACATTACAGTAACCATTCTCACTGCACTCTCAACAATCTATTTTCTTGACTTACATCCAGTGGCGGATCCAGACCCTTTTCTGAGTGTCTTCGAAAATGATATTTATTTTCCCACTTATAGCTATGGGGAAACTAAAATTGAAACACTGGATACGCATGGAAGCACATACTTCAGGACCTATTTTCGAGAGTGTTTGTCGTCATTTGGAACCAAATTTAACAATTTTTAGGGCCAACTTACTCTTAAATAATAAAAGATACTGCCAAAAAGAATTGCTCCTATCAAAAATGAGTGTCTTCATGAAGACACTGAAGACACTCCACATCCACATCCACATCCGCCACTGATAGCGGTGGTAACGTATTAACCACTAGACTATACGCCCATTCAAAATGGGATATGTTTGGTTACGTATGGTAGGTAGGTCTTTCACTCTTACTATCACGTAACCATATCGTAAAAATCAGGCATTGTTATGAAGAATTTAGAAAATAAACTCCTTTCCTGGAGAGGAAGGGGGTCTTCTTTCGCTATTAATTAATTATTTATTAAAAGGTTTACGTAACATAAAAGTAGATATTTGACCACCGGTGACGTGTCTAGTAGGTAGGCAACTCAATATCCGCTGTTTTGAGATTACGCAATAATTGAACGTTCCTTAAGAAGTAAAAGTAAACGGAATCATTACTTCTATTTGTTATGGTCTGCAGATTAGCTCTGATTTAAATTGTCAAAAGGATTTAAATTTTTAGTATAATCAGGAAATAACTCATCCATATTGGCGCTTGTGGTATGGCATATGGCATGGTGAATAACAAATAGTGCTAATTAGATGTTTATGTAGTATACCCTAGAGGAGCCAAAAACTGACTGCATGAGTCATCACCATAACAAGACAAGCAAACACTTCTTCCCTTTGAATAAACATTTTCATTACTTTAAAAATGTTGTGAGAAAACCTAAAGAATACAGATTTAAGCCCATCGTTTCATAAACCAAATGTGAAAGTAGATTAAGATCTGACATCTAGCAACCAGGATTTAGATTGAATATCCAGATATCTAAATACCAACGCAGCACGACTGCTTCTCATTATGTTACATAAGAGAAGACGACGGCTTGATTTGGAAAGTAAACAAGAGCAGTCGAAATGATGTTTAGATTAAAAAATGTCAAAAAAGCTTTTCGATGCTCCATTTTCTTTTTATAGTTTGGTAAATCGTAAGTGGTTAAATCAGTTGTCGTTTCTCACTACCCGATGTTCTTAGTCAATTTTTCAGAGTGGAGTTTAAAGTTTTGATGTTTGAAGCAATGCTATTCTCATATCAAAAAACCTGTCAAAACATTGAAAACTTTTCACGGTCTAATGTTAGGTAAAAAGGTGTTTTTTATTATGACGTCTTCCATGAAAAGATGATTACGTCTCCCCTTAGAGTATATTCCAACACAATTTGATAGAGAAAGAATCTGATTGCACAAGCCTTTATTTTCTAGTTTTCTTTGAATCAAAAAGTTTACTATGAATCGGAACGCTTTTTCATCACTATGATATATATATATATATTCTAGAAAAGAAATTCACAAGCCACAGAAGGCCTCTACGAATTGTCGAAAGGAAAAATTAACTTGAATCGTCGCCTCCATTCACGTACACAACAAATCGCATCAATTCGTTTTCCCATAACTTGTCGAGTCTATTCTTGAACACATAGATATCATCTGCTGACACGACAGATGAAGGCAAGGCATTCCATATGCGACTGGTCCTTTGATAAAAAAAGTTTATTCGGCATCCACGAACGCCATCGTAGGTATAATTTTCATTGACTTAATATTCATGGTCGCTGTTTTGGCTTGAACGAAGATGGAAGAGTTGTCCTATCATAGTATCTAAAATGGTTAAACATTTGGATCACATCTCTCCGTTTTCTTCTAAATGATAATTGAGATGCCGCCAACAACTTTTGTATCTCAACATTCTTCAATTTCCTGATAAATTTGATCGAAAAGGGAGACCAAATCAACTGACCATATTCAAGGTGTGGTCGAACAAATGCTGTGTATAATTTTTAAAGAAAACATTCTTCTGTCCTGCAAGAGCATTGGCGATGTTTGTTTTCTGCTGTATGTGATCCTCAAATGTCAATTCAGAATCAATATGTATTCCTATATCTTTTTCGAGAAAGACATGTTCAATTCTTTTCCATATACTTCATACCTATGTGTATATTTATTATTGGTTATCTTTTCTTTTCAAGAGTGATGGCATGACATTTATCAGGGTTGAATTTTATCTGCCAGGTATTGGACCATTTTTCACACGTTTCTTGCGGTATACCACTGATAACTAATGTCTGTACAAACCGTGTAGTGACACCTGAGGCATATTCATCAATGTTAATTTTAATATTCAATATTTTTTCAAAATTTCTTCTTTACCGTGTA